>JABUIW010000056.1:1478299-1493045 GCA_013363375.1 Menidia beryllina
GAGATGAAGCATCAGGACGGCCTCTGGAGGCAGAGCCAGCCTCTCCTCATTTCCACTGTTAAAGTGGAGGAGCTTTTCTTTTGCATTTAGGATTCTGATTATTTGACCCGCTTCTTTATGTCAGCCTCTAAAACCGTGACAGCAAATTCACGTGCAAAGAAAAATGGATGAATGGATGAACAAATCTCACACTGCAACTGTAGATGGAGCCAAAGAACAAGAAATCCTTTAGAGAAGCTTTAAAACCCAAACGACAGTATGGAGAGAGTAGACTTTTTTCCCCTTTCTTTATTAAACCTCATTGGTGTTTGTTCATATAGAGTCTATAATGGGCATGAACCCAAAGTGATAGACATTTACCACATGTTTTCTTAGCTCAGGAACCAGAGTAAAAAATGCTTAAGAGTGACCAACCACAGGAATAAACTCAGGCTTATTTTTAAGTCCAGAAAGGGAAAAAGCCTTCAGACATTTTAGTTGAAACTTTTACATGACATCACTAAATTTTAAACTATTTTAACTATTTTAAACTAAGATGAAATTACATTTTCCTGCAGAATGACATGTGAATATTTCAAAAATGGGTTCTAATTTGCATCCGATTGAGCTGGATCTCCCATTATTTATGAGATCCTTGGTCATTTTGGCCGGATATCCGTTATTTTTTCCTTCAGCTGATTACAGGAAAGAGCACCAGAGTGTATTTAGAGGGGTGCACATTGGTGACTTTGTTCTCGGCATAGCTGAGTCTACCCATTTAATTCTGTTTGTTCAGCGTTCCAGATTACGAGCCATTAAACCTTTCTTCACGCCACACACTCTCGTCTCCATGTGCTCAGCCAATCCACAGTTTTAGAATAATCATCAGATCCAAACCTTTTACTTGCTCAGATGCAAATTCTTGCATTTTGTTAAATCAATACTTGTTTAATGAATGAGTTATTAAAACAGGACACGTCTCGGTGTGCCTACTGTTTGAATACTGACGACAATATGACGACAACATTTGGCGTGTTTTCCATGAGGTATTTGCATTTTGAAACAAAAATATCAATTACTTTGCCATTTAAAGTAAAAGGTAAAATAGATAGATCTGTTTGAATACAGTTACAACTATTACACTATTGCAACTAATCTTATTAAGCTTGTTATTATGTCATCTTTTTTCCCCCGGCGGCATTTCTTTCTTACATTAAACTGTGGGAAACACATTGTCATCATAACAAACACATAAAAGCAGAGCCCTGACTCAAAAGCTTTTTTAAAAACCATGTTGCTGAAAACAAAAAATGAAACTTGACTTTCCAAGGTGGCTGTTGGAATATGAAGTGAGTGGAAGTACCATTTTATTATTTACCAAGATTACAGCTGGAAACAGCTTGTGCCCTTTGACCAACCGGGGTGTTGGCTTTATGAAGCAGATAAACACATAAACTTCACACTTAATTAATTTGAAGCTTCTTCTGGTTCTAAAACGACTGCAGAGATCAGCCCTGTAACAGAAAAATGGACCAGTTTAGTGGGCCAGCTCTGCTTTTAGTACCATTCACTGACTTATTAACATTTTTTCTGATCATTTCTCACTACTATGATATAAGGAACATTTTTAGACTGACTTTTTCTTCTTGTTTTAAACTGATTCTTTTTTCCCTCAGGTGGATGGTAGGCGTCCGGGACAGTAAACCCTTTAAGACCTAATTCTTGGGCCTCTCCTCCCCGGTTCGCCCCTTCGCTCCTCCCGGTTTGAACGTGACGCACATCAGTTGTGTGACAGATCACGTGACCGCCATAGCGTTGATCCGGAAGGAGGGAGGGAGATGAGGTGGTGGGAGATGGAAAGAGGGGGCGGCTGATGCTGCTGCTGTGAAACTGCGTCAGGTCTGCCAGACACAGCCAGAATCAGACAGGAAGCTCGGGCTTCAAAATAATTCTTGGGACTACTTTGCAAACCTGTATTTAGCTGTATCTATATATCTTAATGTGAGGCTGGTTTTGGTTACTTTTGCTCAGTTGCAGGGACAGTCGGGTTGAAATGCTCAGACCAGACTCACCTCTGGATACTCTGGTTGTTCCAAAGCAAGCTGAATGATGAGGTTTACACAATGTTTCCTGGGTCGGCCCTTAGATCTCCTCCCAATGCGACACCACCTAAGGGTGGCGTCCGCAGTATCATGGGTCCCTTCCTACAATTTGACACCACACTTAAGGGTTGGAATGTGGATTGTCTGGTACCTCAGCAGTTCAGCCTCTCTGTTCACGTCTTTCTTCACCATAAGACAGCGTCTACATCATCCATTTAGCTCACGAGCAAGACTCCCGGTCTTTTAGCGCTAGGTTTAAGTTGTGCATGTTTAAGTTGTTTAAGTCTTTTCTCATCATGTTTGATTTGATCAGATGAAGCAGGATCAGCTTTCTATTTTGCCTCCTAGTTCATCTAGAAATCTTTTATGGTCCTATAACAATAAACTGAATAACATATTTCTGTTATGCTCTATCTTTAAGTTGTAACTAACCGGTGAGATATTTGGCTTTTCAAATAAATTTTAGTCATCTTAGAACAGCTGAGCTTTGTGTGATTGTCAGTTCTGACCAGAAAGTAAAGTTGTCTAAATAAAGATTTCAATACTTATCACTGGACGTTGGTGGAGACCTACTCGGACCTGAAAACTCATTAAAACCTGACCATTGTAATTTATAGGAACCTCTTTGCTGCAGTTATGTAGCTCAAATGTAATAACACAGTTGTTATCATTCAAAAGATTTATATTTCTCTGTTATTTTGCCCATGGCTGATTTTAATGTTAAATCAAAGGTAGCAAACGAGGGAGAGCAAATAAACCCTTTGGTAAATGGAATCAAACTCGCACAATCATTGGAGAAATAAGAGGACTCAGCTTTCTAAAGTTTAGAAAAATAATTTTCCAAGTCTGCAATAAAGACTGAGAAGATTATAGACTTCAAGCAAAGGAGCAGATAACACATTTCAAAAACGGAATAGAAGGAACCCGTTATGAAGTAGGTAGAATTACTTATTGCCCCAACTGAGCTTTTTATATATATAGCTCTTTTGAGACACAAACACTTAAATATAAACCGGCAAGGCAAAAAATGAAAGAATCTATTCCATAAAAGATTTAAACAAATTTATAAAAGAAATTCCCTCTTGCCATGTGTGGAGTGGACCAGTAATTTAGCACAGGAATAAGATTGATGGTATTTAGTAGTAAGGGACCTTTTCAATCTCCAAACAAAATGCGCATAGCTCCCTTTTGAGTGCACAATGTAATACAGCTTCAGTGAACAAATGTGTTGTGCAGATGTTTGAAATGTTAAAAAATTAAAATATTCCATGTACAGTTTAAGTAGTACTCATCCCTGCCTAAGCAATTACCACAATGGCCTTTCCGGGCTGATCATTTCTGTCTACTTTTGGACAAACTGAATTTGATTAATATAATATCCTGGGTTGGTTGGTTGGTTTTTAGGTGTTTTAGAAGATTATCTCAGAATGTGTGCTTCTTGACCAATATGCTTTCATTGAGTTGTGTTAGCTTATTCAAAATACAACAAAGTGTCACAATAATTACATTTTAAACTAATTTGGCCAGTGGGCAATAATAAGTGCAGTTATATTTCCAAGGAAAATCATTTAGATACGCAGTGGACCAGAAGTATGTTGTATATTTACAGTAATTTTTAACATTTTTGACTGTCATTGTTGGCTAGCTTAGCTTTTTTGCTGTTTAACACGGCTGAAAGGCGGTTTTGTTTTGAAAGTCACAGCCGGAAGTCACGTGTCGAGCAGTCAGTCTTAACTTGCTTCAGTCAGTTCGTCTGCATTCCTCTTGTGTCTCCACAGCCTGGTCGATAGAGATAGAAAGAAAGGGGGAGAAACACACATTATTATTCACGACCGTGTTGGATTTTTATGAACCACGGAGTCGCCTCACACAGGACACATCAGGCCACGAAACGTACCCCCGACCAGACGGCTCCCTCGGACTTTACAGTACCGAAAAAAAGCGTTTTTGTCGTTTGAAAACGAGACTTTACGTTTGTGAATTTATATGTAGATGGGCAGTCGAAAAACAGATCTGGTGAAGCAGCCTTTTCACGGCGGATATCTGCTTTTTTTTTTTTTAAATGAGGATTTTCAAGATGGCTGATGACAGCTAGCCCTAACAAGGACAGAAACGCGACGTCCCCTTTAAGATCAGGAGGGTATATTTTTGTAATTTTATTAGTTGAATTTATAAATATGGCTGCCTGTGAACATTATGAACACAGCCTCTCTTAGAGGGGACCGTCCTCGCGTGAAAACGGACCCCATTCGGTGTTAACATGTACCTGTGCCGTGGTAGAAAATGTTGAGGTGACGTCTGAGGTAATTCACGCGATTTAATCAAGATAAGGAAGTGGATTAATATGTTGTTGGCTAAAGGTTGAGGCTTCAGTTGGTTTAAGGCGGAGACCAAAGCAAAAAAACAACAAAAAAAAAAAAAAGAAAAGCATACGTGGCGGGGGAAAGAGAAGACGAAGGAGCTTTGGGTGAGGAGGTTTTTGATAGAGGTGTCGGGGGGGGGGTGGGGGGGGGAAAGGCAAACTGCTCCGCAACAGCAGCCAACATTCCTGCGGATCCTAAAAGCCTTTGTTTTGTGCGCAGGAGCCGGACCGGACCATTAAAACGATTAACTATGCAGTAAAAACGGCCCTCCGAACGATGGCCCGGGTATGATTTTTCCGTTTAATGAGATTAAAAGGCCTTTGTTGTCGACAGAGAGCTGGCTAGGAGAAGCCGAGGCCTTGTGTACAGATATGCGAGCAGCTCCACACGGCAGGCTTTGAAATCCATCAGGCAGAAACGTCGTTTTTTTTATTTTTTTTTCTAACCTCTGATGGAAACACCGGGGCTTCTTCGGTTTGATCGGTTGGACCGGTTTTATTTGTGTGTCTCTGTGTGTGTGTGTGTGTGTGTGTCTACTGCCAAACCTTTCCCCTGTGATGGATGTGTGATTTAATAGCCGGCGGAGGCTTCTCGGGTACTGGGGATTCGGCGGACAAAAGCGTTGCGCTGCGTTGAGATTATCGAGGGAATCCGGCGTCCTTGAGCTCCCCGATAGAGAAACAGAATCAGGTTTTTTTTTTAAAATGGTTTTAGGAGCGTCCTGTGTGTGAATAACGATCAGGGTGTGGACTCCGGCGGTCCTTTCTCGTGCTTTTCATGCTTCGTTTGTTAGTCTGAATCGGTCCACAGTCAATCATAATCCGACGTTTAAAGTGTGTGTGTGTGTGTGTTTGTATGTGTGTTTGGGGGGTGGGGTGGGGTGGTGGTGGGGTGGGAGCTCTTTAAGGTGAGGGCCTGAGCAGACAGCAGCAGAGATCAAGACTCTTTTCAGGTGTCACACGGAGATGGATTCGTCTCCTGCTTGAATGTTGTGGTGCGGATGTTGGATTTCTCTGTGCCTTGTTTGCATTTCCATGGTTTACCTGTAGCAGACGGGCTTTATGTGTAAAGCAGGCCCAAAAACACACACGAGCTCAGAGGGCTGGTTTAGAGGAAAGGAAAGCACCGTTTCCTGTAATCCGTATCACGTCAGCCCTTGTTGTCTTGTGTGGAAATCACCAAGGTGTTGTCATCTTTGCCTGCAGCATCCTCTTGGTTTTCTGGAATTTGCCTTCATGCTGCATTAATAAGCAATACTCATCATCTGTCAGGGAGACTCATCTAATTTGGGAGCCGGGTTGGCATACTGAGACTGATCTTTAAGGACGGCCCGGGGTCCTTTTTATCTTGTTGTCACAGCTGATTCTGAGAGCGTGTCGGGTTTCGTTTAGGAGGCAGAAGCCTAGAGGTCTGGTAGAAGTGGGGAGAACTCCCGGTGTATGCCTGCCTGCGCCACGATGGCCTCCGACATGGCTGAAACGTGGAGGAACTGTTTCGAGGAGGAGCTCATCTGCCCCATTTGCCTGCACGTGTTCTCGGATCCCATCCAGCTGCCCTGCAAGCACAACTTCTGCCGAGGCTGCATCAGCGAGGCCTGGGCCAAAGAGTCCTCGCTGGCCCGCTGCCCCGAGTGCAATCACGCGTACGCCCAGAAGCCCAGCCTGGAGAAGAACCACAAGCTGTCCAACATCGTGGAGAAGTACAACGCCCTGAGCGTGGAGAAGGCCGGCACGCCGGCGCCGCAGTGCATCCTGTGCCGGCGAGGCCCGCCGCTCCCCGCCGTCAAGGTGTGCCTGCGCTGCAACGCGCCCTGCTGCCAGTCCCACGTCCAGACGCACCTGCAGCAGCCCTGCTCGGCGCTGGGGCACCTGCTGGTGGAGGCGGAGGCGGTGAAGGCCTGGACCTGCCCGCAGCACGACGAGTACCGGCTGTACCACTGCGAGGCCGAGCAGACGGCCGTGTGCCAGTACTGCTGCTTCGCCCGCTGCCACCCCAGCCACGGCCACGCCGTCACCGACGTGGAGCTGCGGCGCAACGACATCAGAGTAAGACGCCCTCCAACGCTGTGCACGCACACACACACACACACACACACACACACACACACGCGAAACGTTTTCCGAAAGGAGCTGCAGGTAGTCCGGTGGGTTTTTAAACCGGGGGTAAAAACGCAGTATCTGAGCAAATGGTGGCAGAAATTCTCTGGTTCTACTCCCCTGTGTATTTAAGTATTACTATATTTTCTTTTTCAGTTATGTCAATTCAGTCTTTTGTGTTTTTGACTCAGACAAACTGCGTCGCTCCTCATATTTTACTACGTGTTGACATGGCGTCCTCTGAACATTCGTCAAGAAAGATGTCTGTTATCGGTGATCAATGCTGCCTAAGTGCCGTTAGAACGGAGCCAGTGAGGTCATTTTTCATCCGCTGTGCAGTCTTCAAACCTCAGCGGCGTGGGACATGTCTCAATGCCTTCTTTGTCTTATGGAGGAACTCAGTAGAGATTTTTGGGGGTATAAGTCAGCGGTGATGCGTTTCCTGCTTTTAGAAACATTAGCATTTGGGAGTGTTTCCACTCCATCTTGCTTTCTTTTTTTTCTCTCCCCCCATTTGTGATCCATCTCAGCCTTCGTTCTCATCTGTTGGAATGACAAACAATGCAGCCAAGGGTGGAACAATGAGGGGCCCTCAGCGGGCCTTATCTCCCCAGCACAGGTGCATCCGAGCCCTGGGATCGCCAGTTGTGGGGGGGGGGGTTTCAGAGTCGAGGGGAAGGCGGATTAAAGTGATTTGTCATTTGCGTCAACGGCCTACTTGTTTTTTTTTTTCTTCTTCTTTTTTTTTGGTTTAATATTAACCTTCCTCTTCCTGGGGGTTTGGTGCTCACTGTCTGTGTTTCCAACAGGAGGTCGAACTGGTTTTTCCATTTTCTGTTATGAGTTCTGAGAGTGGCTCAGTAAAACCATGAGCGCGTCTCTGCCGACTGATTGATTCAGTTCACCCTACACCCCGTTTAGGTGGCAGAGGGCCTTTCCTGTCGGTAAAGCTATGACTCAGCTGCGTGGATCTGTTTAAATGGTTATTGTGGAAACAGAAATGGCTGAATTGAACTGATTTGACTGTAATCTCTCACTTCCCCCCCAAAATAAAACCAAATTCAGTCACATCTGAAGATCATATATATATATTTTTTTAATTGTTGAACGTTTTAAAAAGCTCCTGTTTTTTTTAAAGTGGAAAATGAAACATGCGTGAATGGCGAGATGACAACCTGTGTGTGTGAAGTATCAGAAAAAAGTAGCAGAGTGTTGGCCACATTGGGACGTGCTTCATATGGAGATGTCCACGTGGGTTTTAGCGCAATCAAAGCGCTTCAATGGCTGTTTTTTAGCATAAAATGTTAATCCTCTGACCTCCATACCTGAATGTTTTGGTTTTGTGTTCAGACGGACATCAAAGTATCAGTTCCATGTCTGTTTCTGTGCTTTTCACGAGTAGCAGCTAAATCAGTTCATCGGTACCTGTAACATAAAGAAAATTTGAATGCATTTAGAAAGTAAGAAACACCATGTATTTATTGAATTCTTCTGAAAGAACTGTATCGGAAGCTCAGATGTGTCTACCTCCTCCACTTCTCCACGATTTCATGCCAAAAAAGACTTCAGATTCCAAGAAATTATTCAAATGTCTTTGAATTGTACCATTCATCTGTAAATGTTTCAGATCTTTTCCATCGTGATAGCGATCATCCGTGCATCCTGCACGATAAATGTGATTAAAGCGCACACAGACCCAGCTCAGCCAGCCCCCCCCCCCCCCCCCCCCCCCCCCCTAAATTCGGCTCCCTCACACCATCCACCAGCCACCTCTGGCGAGTGCCGACCTTCCCCCTGGCCCTCCTCCTCTGCTCTAGTGGCTCTGATGGAAAAGACACTGTGAGGAAATGACAGCTAAAAAGCCACCCCTCCCGCTTTTCCCCCCTCTCCATTCCCGAAAGGTATCCAATACATGTGGGTTATATCCCCATCCACCCCCTCTGCAAAGCCTCAACTCCTTCGACCCCTCCATCCCCCCGGCTTCTGCTGAGAGCCTAACTCAATCAGTCAGCACAACCAGGTCAGCGTCCTGGATCTAACCACGCCGACTGTGTGTGTGTGTGTGTCTGTGTGTGTGCGTGAGAGAGAGAGAGAAACAGTCAGAGATATCTAGGGCAACGATTCCCCACCATGTGCTGCTGAGACACAGGAGCACGCAGGTTTTCATTCCTGTCAGGCTCCAAAGCAGCTGATCACTAATGATAAAATCAGCTGCTGTTTGTTGGAATGGCTGCATAGTGAGGATGATGAGGATGCCGGTATGTGATCGGGCCTTCAGCTCCAGAACAACCGATCATTCACTTCTAATCTGATGGAGCGTCTCCGTCCGCTACGCCGGTCCGGCCGTCAGTCTCCCCTCTGTTGCCCACAAAACGTCCTTCTGTCAGTTGGAGGAATCTTAGGATTCGGAGATTTATTTATTTATTTTTAAATCCTCTCCTTTTTTTTTTTTTTTTTTGAGTTATATGCTAGTTATTTGAAGGGTTAAAGCTGAGCTTTGTTGACAAGTCTCTGCTTTAGAGCTTCAGCAGTCAGAACTGATCATCATCTTTTCAGATATTTAGCCTTATTTGTATGTTTGACAATTTTTTTTTTCTCCCCACTTCCAGTGTATGAACACTTAGTAGTTTGGTTTAAATTGTCAGTGTGTGTTATGTTTCAATACTTTTCTATAATGTAATCAGTGCTGAGGCTACCTGTCATAGAAGCATTCATTTATTTGTATATATTCTTATTTTTAAAGTCAAACGGATAAATATCTGAAGAGCTTTTCTTGTTTGTTTTTTAGTTGCTTTTTTTAAGGGCTGCCTTGCTGGAATGACAAAGTTTTCAGCTCTGTTCACGACCTTGAAAAATAATCTTCCAATATAGTTGGAATAATCTGCTGGATAAGTCATCTGATCGCTCATCTCTCCCCGGTCCTCCAGCTGTGCCTCAGCTGGGGAAAAGGCCGAGGACACGTGGGCCGTCATGAAGCTCCACACTTTTTAGGAATTTAAGGGCGACAATCGCGGGAAACTAAAGAAATTTGTGGTTCAGTGTCTTGGTACAGGGGTCACAGAGCTGCTTAGACCATTGTCGACCCATATTGACGTTTCTTTGCTAATATTAAAGCAACTTAGAGATGTTTAGCGAGGAAAATTCATCCCTCTCGTTAAATATTAACGGGAATGTTCGGCCTCCCGGCTTTTAGGGAGCGGCGGGATAGAAACCCAGCGGGGTCGAAAGCCTGCCTGAAAGTTTGCTGTTTACATGCCATCGTCGTCGCGGAAATAACGGCTACCGTTGCCACAACATCACCACAACTGACCGAGCAGCGCGGCCTCGTCAAACCGCAAAGCGCAGGGCGGCGTGGAGGAGGAGCACCGGGGGGGGAGAGCACAGCTTTCCCGCCCCGTTTTATCTCCCGCGCCTGCTGCCCCCGGCTCCCCCGGCCTCGGCCCTCGCTCACTAATGCAAACACCAAATAGCTGCCGGTTGCTATGGCAGCATCCCCCTCGTTCCTCCCCCGCAGGGATCCTGTGTTAGATTGGAGACTGAATTATCCACCTCCCAGATTTCTAATATCTGAGGGGAGGGTGGAAAACGGGGGATCGCAAGTCTAAAACTTTTTTTTTTTTTTCCTTGTCTTCTTTTTCTCTCCTCCCAGCAAAACCTGCTGAGGCAGCAGGAGCGCGTGGAGGAGCGAGTGCAGGAGATCGAAGAGCAGCTCTGCAAGCTGGACTCCGACAAGTGTGTGGTGGAGGTGCGTTCAGGGCCGCCTCGGCGTTAAGCAAACGCTCGTTGGGTCCCAGTGGCGTGACGTTTTTGCCCCTCCCCCCCAACAGGACAGGGTGTGCGAGCTGAAAGAGGAGGTGCGCCTGCAGTACCAGCGGATGCACCAGCTCCTGGAGGAGGACCTGGGCCGCACGCTGGAAGCCCTGGACCGGGCCCAGGCCCGCTTCTGCCAGGAGAACGCCGCCCAGGTCCTGGCTCTGGGAGAGCAGCGCCACGAGGCCCAGAAGCTGCTGAGCTCCATCCACACGGCCTTCGGGAAGGCGGAGGAGCTGAGCTTCATGAAGAACACCAAGCCCGTCAAAATCCTCACGGACAGGTTAGCCAGCGAGCCGCCGTGTGGGAACTGAGTTTTTAAACGCATGCGCGCGGGCAGTCCTTCCAGGTGCTCCCGTCATGACTTTTAAACACCTCTTGGAACCTTTTCCAGGTCCCAGGCGTGTGTGGGCAGCAGTCTCCCTCCGTACAAAGTGGGAAATCTGAACTCTAAGCTGTTTATCTCCGAGATCTCAAAACGAGAGAAGAGCTTAAAAAAAACGCTGGAAGGTAAAAACAAAAAAATAAAAAAACAGGAAAAACATTTTGCTTAAATGCAGAGCTTGTTTTTTAAAACCTGCTTATCTCTTATTTTTGCACCTTTTCTCCTCCCTCAGCTCCCCTCACCCCTCCGTCGGCCTTCCTGCAGTCCGTTCCCGCCTTTCCCAGCGGCCAGGGCTCCGGCTCCGGCGCCGAGAAGCGCAAACATTCCAGTGCCTTCCCAGAAGGAACCGGAAGCACTGGAAAAACCCCCGGTCCAGGTTTTAAAGACTCGTCCTCCTCTTCCTCCTCCTCCTCCTCCTCCTCCTCATCGTTAGCCAAGCAGCCCTACCTGGGCTCTGGCTCCGCCTCCGGAGAAGGCCAGTCGGCCAATCAGCAGCCCCTGGGCCCCTGCGCCCCGCCTCACATCGGCGAGAGCGGCGGCGGCGGGAGCGGGAGCGGCTCGCTGAGCAGCCACCATTCCAGCTCGGTGTTCGGCTCCTCGCACTTCCCCCCCGGGGGCAGCAGCTCCTCGCACTCCTCCCAGCAGGCCGTGCTCCCGCAGTACGGCGGCCGCAAGATCCTGGTGTGCACCATGGATAACTGCTACTGCTCCGGGGTGCCCTCGGTGTCGGGCCACCGCGGCCACCCCCCGTACCCGCGCTCGGGCTCCTTCCCCTGGGTCAGCCCCCAGGACTACCCCCCGCCCCCGGGCCTGGCCTCCGGAGGGCCGTCCATGCAGGGCCTGGCAGTGAGGGACTGGATCGACGCCTCACAGACGCACAGACACGCCGACTTCTACGGGCTGTACGGGCAGCCCTCCACAAAGCACTACGTCACCAGTTAACAGGGCAGACACACACTCCACGATAGCGACAGGCACCAAAACGGCACACCTCTACCGTCTAATTAACCTCGGTTTGAAGAAAAAAAAAACGAAAAACAAAACACAACTTCAGTTACGCTACACACACACACACATTAAATAAGTATTTATATCTGAACACACTGAGCTAGAACATGTACACACAATCGGGGGGCAGGGTTTGTCTTTTCTTCCTTTTGTTCCTTTCTTTATTTCCAATCGGTGAATCATGTAGTGTATATTATAGGTGAGACGGATAAGGGCCCGCTGCTCCCACCGGCTCGGCATTTAACACATAAATAAGGAACGACGAAGACAGAGGGATGAAGTGGGTCTGTTATTTATAGAGTAGGGGACTGCTCGAGTGAAAACGAACTCTTATCGGTTCTTGGCGGGAAAAGGGACGGCGGCGGGTGGGGGCGGTGCCGCGCTCCCCAGCCGCTGGCACCGCCCCACCGGTCACACTGAGGCCAACTGCCTTACGTTATCAGCCTGATATTTTTCTCCACACTGCTGACTCTGTTTGATAAAAGGGGTGGGGGGGGACCGCACACCTTTTGTGTCTCTTTGATTTGTATCATCTTGGCACCTCTTCCTTTCTTTGCTGAGTTCAGGGATGGATCGTACAGCTTGAACACAAAAAAAAAAAAAACGCTCTTCCATGGAACACCCACGACGCACTTGCGGGTGCCTTCCTATGCCGAGACTACAGACGCCCACCCCCGCGGAGGGACGACAGGGTTGCGTCTGAAGGGCTGGTAAACTCTCCAGGCTTCTGTATTTTTGAGAATTTAGTTTGTTTACCCCTTCGTTCCCCCGTCCTGCAGCCTCTGACGGACAGCAAAGCTTAGGAAGACTTTCCTTTTAGCGATGACTATGGCTTTGTGTTCTTTGGTACACCTGTATGTGTCACACTTGTCCACAGAGACTATTTGATTGTAGAGAAAAGGGCAAGGCCGAACAGACCAAACCAATCGAGCATCCGGACGACCTGAGGATGCTGTAATTGTACTTCCTGCAGGGCAAAGATGTCACTTCCTCTCAATAAGCACACGAGCTCTTGGCTTCCTGTTTGCTGCTGAAGACATGCAAGGAAGTTGTTGTTTTTTTCTTTTCTTTTCTTTTCTGTTTTTTTTTTTTTTTTCGCACTCGAAAGGAGAACAGGAGGAACTGCTAGCTGTTTTAAAATGAGTGTATGAAAAAAAAACGCGGGAGGAACTTTTTTCATGAACTTTTTCTTAAAGAGCAAGACTCCACAGAAAGACGAAAGCAACGGTTCATCATCCTAAAAGGGAGCTGTTATGACACCCACCGTTAAGATAAAAAAAAAAAAAAGAAATTATCTTTTTTTGTAAATATTTTGTGAAATGGAAAAATTACAGATGTGATTTGGAGAAGGGTTCCAAATAAACAAACAAATTTAATCTGGTCTCCGTTGTCAACTCTCCAAATGAAATCCCCATCAGTTTATTTCAAAGCAAAAGGTAGAAAATTCATCTCTATTTTTGTTACTGCAAATAAATCCCATAAAAAGACAAAACACTGTGTGTTAGTGCTTAAAACATCCCATTTCAGACTTTGTTACCTAGTGGGAATCTTATTTGTTCCTATTAAAGATTAAATCCTCAGATCTGACAGATCAATAGATCATTTGACTTATTGTTGCTACTTATTTCAAATGTAAGAATTCTGACACATTTAACTCTTACGTTTGCAGACTAATTAGAATGTCTATTTGGCCAAACAATACACTCCCTTCTCAACCATTTTCTGGCAGTTTTTTACCAGATATCTGCAGGTCAGATGCAAAATCGATGAAACATCTCCATTACATCACTCCACCATAACTGCATGTGGTAACATACACGTGGTTTAATCTTATGGGAATTCCTATGACCTCCACTATACGTACAACTGCTTTTCAGTCCACAGTTTGCCTCAAGTTGGTTGAAAGACAAATCAGAGTTCAGTAGTGGAATCTGGAGACAAACCTCTGTCAAAAAAGTTCAATAAAAGGCAAATTTAGCAACAACTGAACTGAGTTGATGGGTTTCCTGCTGCGCATGTGACAAACTTACAACTGTTTTCCAGTTTATTTAAATCCTGGTTTCATACCAGCGCGCAGCATTTAATGACCTGCATCTGCATGTCCTCTCAATAAAATTCTACATGGACCTTTAGATTTCCAATTTACTTGATAAAGTGGCATTTCTTTTTTGTAAATGTGTTTCTATTTGGTGAATGAAAACTTCCTTGGAGTTGTTTTCTCATCCACTTTAAATTCGTTCCTCCGGAAGTCATCAGAACCTCAAATAGATGCACCAAATCGGGCCTTAAATTGCTTCCCATTCCTTCCAGTTACTTCATATTAGATGCAATGGATTGTTGAGGCACTGCACTCCCATTGGGAAGTGAAAAAGCAAAGCTACGGAGCTTTTTCAAACAGATCCACGTTGATGACAGCTGTTTACCAGAAGCAGCTTTCCCACATTGGCAGATTTTCAGCTGGGAGATGTTTTCCTCACCGTTGGCTCCTCTCAGCTCTGTCTACACAAAAGTATATCATTCGCAACCTGTTTTAATGGACCCTCAGTACACTCCAGTGCTTAAGTGCGGAGAAGGAATGCTGACACGGCGATAAGCTAGATGTGTCTTACCTTTGTTCTCAAAACATTTGCCTTTTTTTCCCCCCAGTTCTTTCTGTCTACAGTCGTAGATCTGATACAAACGGCCTCCTCCTGCCCCGATATCGCCCAATCTCCGCAGTGTCCTCTTAACCGAACAAATAATCTGCCAGGCCGCGCGTTTCTGTTTAATCTGTTGGCGTTTTAATTCATCCTACAGGACACATTAATAGTGGAAAAACCCATTTGGGCAAAACTTGGGAGGATCTCTGTGTCCGCCTGGTGCAAATGAGGCTCACGAGTGCGCGTGGGGGGCGGAGGCCCGCCGAGAGAAAACAGGATGGAGTCTTGAGACGGCCGCTCAGTGTGTGAGTGTGTACGTGTGTGTGTGTGTGTGTGTGTGTGTGTGTGTGTGTGTGTGTGTGTG
>JABUIW010000056.1:1493644-1529593 GCA_013363375.1 Menidia beryllina
CACACACACACACACACACACACACACGCACACGGTTCTTTAAATCTGCCCACACACAGGAACAGAGAGCAGAAAAAAAAGTCTTTATTCAGTGACCCAGAAGCCGCCGAGGTTTTTGTTGACTCATTTTGGAGGTTTCAGCAGACACATAAAAGACGCCTTTCAAAAACTGTTGAAGGAAAACTATTGTTTTTGGCCCCTCTTGGTTTCTCCTCCTCTGCAGCCAAAGCTCTGTACCTTATAGGGACAGTTAACAATCTGGGGGAACCTTATTATCCGGAAATGTTTGTCCCTAAGGGGAGTTAAAAAGTCCACTTTGTTTTAGATTTGAGTCTAAGACTAATGATGAAGGTATTGCTGTTAAAACTTAATACAGTTTTCCACTCAGACCCTAAAGTTCACAAAAGTTCTCTGACATGGCGACCAGTAGCTCATAATATGTTTGGAAAAGGTGAAAGAACGAGTTTAATGGGTTTCATTGCGCGTAAGTTTCTGGGGTCATCGCTTTTTTTTAGACCTTTTTATCACATCAGTGCAATCGCCTGCTTTTAACTCTGAATAACGACAAAAATGTTCATTCTCAGACATGATGACGTGGATATTTTATGCTTCCGAGCATCCACATTCTGCAAAAGCACTGAAATAAGGATTTGAATACTTGCAATGATTGTATTTTATTAAATCAAATGTGCAGGTGCTTGGAAAACTGTATATTTATACGTTTACCCGGATAGGATCTCGTCTCCTAACAACTGGCTCCCTCCAACTGTGACGTAAACAAAGGTTTCTGGAGAGTAAACTGAGCCCGGGAATGGCAAAAGGATAAGTTTGACAAACAACAATATAGCAACAGCTAGAGATGCAATTCATTTTTTTCAGTCTCCCTGGCAACCGCTTGCTGGCACACGTTTTCATCTTCCAGATCAAATTATCATAATGTCCTGTTAATGAGGAGCTGTGGCCTCCTGATGAAATCATATAGAAAACTCCTCACTTATTGCATTGTGAGAATGATATTGGTAAAAATGTAATTCTTCTTTTGGTGGGCACTTGAAGTATGATGCCACCTCATGTGTATTCAATTATAATATCAAATCTTAGCCTAAAGATGAAAAGTCCCCGGCTTTGCATTGATCTGGTTACATTGGATGAGGGTTCACTGGTTGCCTGACTGCAATCTAAAAGGCTGTTTTACATATTTCATTTAGTTCAAGTTTTTTAATAACAGATTAAAAAGATAAAGTGTGCTAATGAGGCCATGGTAGCTGTTTTCCACTGCTGTTGCTAAGCTAAGCCAACCCTCCCCTCTCATCTAAGTCCAGCAAACCGTGAAGCAAATATTTAATAGTTTTTATTGACAACTTCATACTTTTTGTGTGTCTCTCTCCTTCCATCATGTTTTCCACAGTACTTCATCTGAGTCAAATGGAAGAGGGAGTTAAGAGCTGTGCGAGTGAGGGACACTCGCACACTTTGTGCGAGAGGAGAGGAAGACCAAACAATGGCAATCTTTGTGAGATGAGAAGAAGAGGCCGTTTGCGAGCCTCTGAGGCCCCGTGAATCTGCCACATACAAGGCTGCACAAAGTAAAACACAAAGCGCCCTCTTCCTACAGCCGGAACACTCCGCTGGACGTGTAACACCTCTGAATGTGTCCTTTTTCTGGGTGGTTATCGCAATCTGGACGTGGATCAGAGCTCACGTGAGGCGACTATCCAGGGTGAAAAGAAACACATTATACGGAGAACGGCTGAGAACACTGTGTGGTTTGAATAAAGTCATCTGTAAATAAAACTAACTTTATCCTGGCAGATTATTTTTTTGAAAAGTAGCAAATAATATTGCTAATTATAGCAGTAGAGAAGACTTTCTGGTTACATTCCACTGCTGGGTGGAGGTTGAGGACTCTGACGTTGTCAAACAGATGTTTTTTCACGCCCCTTCAACATGTGGGTGGTCTCCAGTGAGAAAGCAGCCCCTTGCAGGTGGAGCGGCCATGTGTTTCTCTCTCCACGTTTCTGTTAGCGCAGCTGAGAGAGGACAGCTCAGGCTCAGGGCCCGGGCCGCTACCGCACGCCGTCCGGCAGGTGGACACAGCACCACCTGCCTGACGCTCCGGCCCCTCCAGTCCAATCAGACCTGATCTCAGACGGCAGCCCACGCTACGTAGCTGACCTGCCATGCCACAGAGTTTGGGGACACAGAAAGTTATCGATCCTCAGCATAAGCCAAACTGGGCTGGCAGGCCAGAATAGCACAGGCTTTCATTTTCCTTTTAGATCACAGAGCTGAACACAAAATGATTTGGCATTTGTTTGATTGCACAATTTAACATATTCCATCTTTTTTTTTTATCTTATGACAGAGTGCACGTCAACAAGAAGCCGTCCGATCCAAGTTGTTTTCTGGGTTATTTTAGTCATTCGAATTATTTCCAACTGAATAAAAGCAACAGAAATACACAATGCAGTATAGAAAGCCTTTGAACTAAATACTGATTATAGAAAAAAGACTAAATCCGTTTTAATCTACAGTTCATCACTTCAGAAAGTATGATGGCCTTGAAGTGTGAAATGACCTAAATTAGAGACAACCCAACAGAAGGGAATACATTTCTCACAGTACTTCTTTGTTTGAATTGAAAGTCTTCTCATAAACACAGTGAAAAAGAAAATAGTTTCACTGTGTTCATCCTTTTTAGTTTAGTCAGATGTTGTTCATTTGAAAGACTTTTTTTCTTAAAACCTACCTTTTTTTAGTTAATTTTTGGAGAATGTGTGTTTTTCCACTCCAGCAGCTGTAGATTAACAGTCCAGATAAATGATGAAATTCATTTCAGACATTGTGTATTTGCATTTATCTAACATTAAGATAACCTAATACTCCATCAGGCAGCATCTCTGCTGAGAGAACCAGGTTGTTTGGGTGTGTCTGCTGTTGTGTGCAGCTATGGCTGCGGCTGCCAACACCTGGTTGCACACGATTGCTTAACCACAAATGTTTGTAAAAAGGTCCAGCAGATAGGAACATATTTAAGCATTTTCTTCAAACTCTTTAAACTTTTAACATTTTTTATTCACATAGATTTTCTTTCTGGACAGATTACATTCAAGAATATCAAAAGGAAAAACTTTGAATTCCCTTTCTAACCCAAGAAGCACATACAAATGCACTGGAACATACAGTACCTCTGTTAAAAATCTGCCAGCACACATTAGATATGCAAACATGGACTACAAAGTACAGCAGTGACAATATTCTGTAACATGTGCATAATGTAACATATGATCACAGGGCCGTACTATTTACAGTTGATCAAAAATGTAGTGTCTCTTAACCTTTTGAATATCATCTTTTTACTTCCTTTTTGTACATATCAAACACTTAGCAGTATTTTTCTTTATTGGGGCGAGTTGGACCGATTCTCATGCGCACACACACACACGAGCAGTTGTTTGAAAGCACTCTACCTCACCATAAATAAAACAGTTACAAAAATATACCTCACTTCAAACAGAGCCATAGCAGTGAAAGCGCTCACAGCCATAGTGGAATGGCTTCACAAGAAAATCGAAAACAAAACGGGGGTCATGAGATGGAGGGGGGGGGGCTTGGTTTTTCGGGCAGTGTGGGGGAAAAAGCTTGGCAGAAAATGTTGGAATCATCGTGACAAAACAGTGTTTTATTGGGAATGCTTGAGGCCGTGGGCAGAGATGGCGGCTGGTGGGGTCGGTCATGGTGGCGTGGAGGGAGCAGGGGAGCTTTCTTGTGTGGGTTCCCTTTGAAGGCAAAAGCGCCTCTTTTTTGTAGAGGCCGACACAGGAAGATGAGCTGGGATTAGTGAACATCGGCGATGCGAGGAGGGTTAAAAAAGTCTGCGTTGGATTAGCAATGTGTGTACATTCACAGGTAAATCCCATCATACTAAGGCTCAGGAGGTGCGATGTGTAGTCAGTGTGTGTGGCTGTGTAAGCTGCTGCTCCACCTGAGTAGAAGACTAAAAGCGAAGCTATTTTTTCTTGGAGTTGACGCTCTTGCAGACCCAGTTCATCCCCTCCTGAAAAGAAGAAGGAGCAGACTGGTGAGCCCGGACCCCAAAGGCGACCGTATGGACAGGAGGCGCGTGGGCCGCCCCGCTCACCTGGATGCCCTCGCCGGTGAGGGCGGAGCAGGACTGGATCTGCCACATGCGATCCCGGATGGTGTGCAGGTTGAGCCCCTCCGCGATCTCCGAGGCGGGAGCTGCTGTCAGGAGGTCCTGCTTGTTTGCGAAGATCAGCACGGGAACGCCGCTCAGCTTCTCCTCGTCCAGCAGCTCAGCCAGCTCCTGCAAAAGCAGCACACATCTGCCGGTCAGATGCACACGTCCTGACAGGAACAGGGGAGATTCCAGTGGTCTATCTGAATAAAAAGCAGAGCTTCGGGATCATTGTTTGACTCCTGTTAGACTTGACACATAATTTCCTTTCAATTCAAACCCCACTAAAGGGCAGAAACGTTAAGTCTTGAATAAATTCCTGACCCACATGTGAAAAGGACTTTGTCCAAACAAATTTCCATCTCATGTGGCAGCATTCAGAGTTTAAAGAAATGATTTCTAAAGCAAAAAACACTACTAGGAAAACATTATGAATGAATTACCAAGAATTAGATTGAATATACCGAAATATTTTTTTAAAAACTGACATGACATCCGGACAGGATAAGCTTAGTGTACATACCTGACCCGTTTCCTCAAACCTCTTTCTGTCAGCACTGTCAATGACGTAAATCTGAAACAAAATGCTTTCCTTATTATCTCTTGTGGCAGATCAATACGACACTAATCGATCGAAACCGAGACCTGATATAAAAACAAATTCCTCACCAACACATCCGTGTTTTCAAAGTAGTTTCTCCAGTAAGGCCTGATCTTCCTCTGACCTCCAATGTCCCAAACGTTCAGTTTAAACCCCTGAGACTGGACGCTTTTAATGTTAAACCCCTGTAGAAATCAGGAAAAATCAGGCTGGTCAGGACTATGCAGAAAACTCAACTTCACCAAAACAATGTCGGTGATGAGCCTGTGTTTTACTTGTGTGGGGGTGATGTGGCTTATGTCCTCAGAAGCCAGCTGTTTGAGCAAAGTGGTTTTCCCGCCGTTGTCCAGACCCAGCAGCAGTATTCTGACCTCCTGGTCTGGTGTGCTTTTTAGCTTACGAAGGATGGACAGTAATCCCTGACACGAGCAAAGAGAAGGAGGAGAACACACGCACACATTAAAAAAACTGGGCTCGAGGACATTTGCTCCCGGGCCTTAAAAATAAAATCTGTTTCTGAAAAAAATGCGGAGACAGAAAAAAAAAAGAGAAAAAGGAAAGCATTGAATTACAAAAAATTCAACACAAGTTGCACAAACTGACAAAAATGTTTCAAAATAAAAAAAATTCTAAAAGATACAAGAAGACCAATATCAATTAGACATTCTATGATACATTATACATTAATAACCGCACTAAATAACAACAAAACATGTGTAATTATACAAAGTAGCATCAAGAAAGTCAGTTGGAGACACAAGACAAACACAGGTCCTGTCAGGCTCCTTCAGCCTGAGTGCCATTAGTCTCAGCGGGGCCCTTTCACAAATCTGTGTCCAAGAGCCCGTTGTTTCTTAATCTCCTCATGGCCAGGGAGACAGGAGGAGCACTGTTTCACCTAAACACCATCACACAAGCCCATTTTCTCCCTCATCCACCTGGACTCCTCACCAACAGGCCATCCCAATAGACCACTCTGTGGATTTGGATGACGATCACGCGCACGCCTATCGGCACTGACGCAGGACCGGCCAGAGGCCTGTAGTATCAGTTTATTTGTTATTCTCGAGCTTTTGTGGCCAGCTGCTCGCGTGCAAGGCCAGTAAACGGTGCGCACACGGGAGCTACACTGAGCTAACATGCTAAGCTAATCTCCCCTGATAACTGGACGAAGCAACAAGGCAGCTTTTCATGCTTAGCGCATTTCTTCCTCAAGAAGCGGACAGTTGGACTTGTTAATGATATCTGAACACAAGAAGGGGCAAGTGAAAACGAACATCCGCCAAAGTAACGCTTTGTCTGTACACTTAATGGCTAATTATAAGGATAAATTAGACTCACCATCTTGTTGCCTTCTCTCCTGGAGACGCCGCCGAGGGTTACTAAGGGGAGTGACGTCAGACGCACAGTCTGCGTAAAACTTCGACTAATGCTGCTTTCAAGTTACACTGGTGAAAATAAGTATTTCTCCACTTTCAAGAGTACTGACGCACAAATATTCCACTTTTGTTTCTTTTTTTTTTGACACAACAAAGTTATGGAGCACCCAGACTCACATAGCGACAAAACAACTACAAATAATACCGAAACAATGCATGTTTGTGTTTGATGCTTTACCCTCTAATACTATTTAGGATAATGTTATTGTAATTTTACACGTGTTCAGTTTTCTTTCTCACCCATTCACTTTTTTTGTTTTTACTTTATGATTCCTCTTGTCTCAGTCTTTTAGTCAATAATTGATCTAATTATAAAGTATTTTCAGATGTTTTTGTGGCCATGCTTATTTTTTTGTTCTGGGCATTTGGATGGTTTTTCAATATGTCAAACTTTGATCGTCTGGCATTGTCTGTATTGCGTTTAATTTTAAGTACAATCCTTTGCTTCTGCCCTCTTGTCTCTGTGTTTACGTATTTTCTCTTGTAAATTTAAAAAAAGGAAATGTTTGGTGATTACGTGTCTCGTTTCTGTATGCACGTCGTATTTCTGTACATCACTGAGGTGCCCTGACTCGACCTGTTTAGTCAGGGGCTGAGGTGAAAGGCTTTGCCGACTATTCACTGTTAACTAATAGTGTTTTACACAATTTCCCTAGAACGTAGCACCAACCCTAAGTATGGAGGACGACTCTAGTTAGCTACCTGCTCAATTTTTAATAAACGAAGAAGAATAAACAAACTTTTACGTCACTGTGTGGACAACAAATGTTGATAACAACAAAAGTTTCAGTTACTAATTGGTAACTAGTTTATCCCGAACAGGAAGCTAAGCTTCGGACAAATCCACCACTGAGGTAAGTAGCTAACACAGCAACAGCCTGGCTTCTGTCTTTTTATTTTTTTTTAGTTAAGCTGCAAAGTCGAGCATCCACCAGGTGTGTTTCCTTTTCAGTCCATCATAAAATAACGTGTCAGGTTTGGTTTTCACCGGTTTTCACGTGGGGAGCTGCCCTACTTTTTGATTGGAGGACGAATCGCCACGTGCACGTTTTTCTTACTACCATGCTCCATGCACGAGCAGTTCTGAGTACCTGACAGGTTTGCTCTGCGTGGCTCTTGGGGATCTTAAAGGTATGCTTCCTGTTTTTGTCGGTGTCGGTGGCAGCCGGTGTGTCGGGGCTGTGGTTTCTCGTGTGTCCCGCCGCTTGCAGATGTCACAGCGAGCCGGTAACTCGAGCTGGGGGGTTGCGTCACCCCCGTCTAACGTGTTTTTTTACTGTTTCAGCAGCGGTGCACTTCTCACACGAAGACGAAAAAACGAACGCGTTTTCTGCCTTTTTCGAACTCGTGACTGTAATCGAGCTAACTTTGCACATGCACGAGCCTCCAGCTGTTGAGCGTTAACTTCTGCAGATGTGCCGAGGTGACGTGCCCTGGCCTGCACATCCAGTTTGTCAGGCTTGACCTGAAAAATTATATCAGTTATATCAGTGGCTGTAAATAACGTTATCAGTCACGGTTTTATTTATTTTCACGCACATCCAAATCCACCTTAAGGCACCGTGTTTTTGGAGGATCTCTATTCAACCCCCTCCCACAGAAAAGCATAACTATCACAGCAAAGGAGAAATCAACATCTGTGCTTTGAAAAACATAGATTCAAAATAATTGAGAAAAATACTTATTGAAGTGTTTGATTTTGTCCTGATTTTTAAACAAAACGCCATTTAAGGCATTTACATATATTCACCTGGCACTACTTGCTATAATTTTTTGGGTCTTTCATATGCTTAGTTTGACCTTTACTTTTATATTTCTATCCAACTTGTCATGCTCTTTAAATGGGTGCAGCTTACTCTGGTTTGGATTCTAACACTATTAACTGGTAACTATGCAAGCACTTGGCGATAGTAGGAAGAAATAAGTTTTGTGACACAAAGATTAAAATGGCTGTTCATTTCTAAATAATCAGAACCAGTTATATTGTAATGGGATAGCAAATGATTCTCATAATAATTGATTGAAAGATAACAATCTTTGTTAATTATGTGTTGCTGTAATGCTATAAATGGAATAGCTTTGCTAACAGTGAAGTCTTTGTTTTGCTTGTTTTGTTGAAAGAATCCTCCTAAATTAAAACTTTTACTTTTTTGCTTTTTTCCCTTTAAATATTCACTTATGCTGTTGAATATATACACAGAGCATTTAATTATTAAGGTTGTTCTCATAAAAGATGGTGGAAAGTGAATTATATCTAATGGAGAAAAAAAGGAAAGAAAAACTCTAATTTCTACCTGTTTGATTTGCTTTCATCACCTCGGTATTTTCGTTCTATTGTGATGATATCTGCATCCATTCACACATCATTCCCTCAGTTATTGATTACAGTATCAGTTGCTGTTTTGTGCCCAACAAAATAGAAGTAAAAATGATTAGAATTAGCTGCTTTCTCAATTTTGGATGTTGTCAAACAAACTTAAACTGCTAGAAGCTCCAATATTTGCAGCTGTATACGTTTGTTTCAGCATTTAGAACCATGGTGATTTTGGGCCCATGTTTTGTGTTCCCCACCCACGTCTGCAGGCCTTTAACCTACTTTCTACACAAACAAGCAACAATCCAGTTCAAGCCAGACAGAACCTTCAGAGAGCTGATACCCCCTCTCCCCTCATGTGTCCTGTATTTACTTTTCATCTAAAACTCACAGCGAATACTTATAGTAATGTGATAATGGACGATGTAGAGTCCAGAGGGAAGGCTGCGCTGTGGCCAGCAGCTTTTTAACTTCTCTGATTGGATAATATGAAGCACAACGCTGCAGCTTTGGAAACCCAAAATGACTACCTGCGGAACCATTTACCAGGAGGTGGTCAATGACTTCTGGTGGAAATTGGGGTGTTGTGGATGTCGGGGGGAGGAATCTAGCGTTTGTGTTAGTTCAGGGATGTGAGTGCAATTTGGAAAGCAGCAGTTTCCGCAACCTGGGTGGTTAACTGTTAAGAACCGGGGCTGTACAAGCACAACCCTGTGTGATGTTGAGAGAGTGCGCATCTCAGCGAGGTGTGGACGAATCGGGCAGACCACACAGTGCTGGGACGGTCATCAGCATAGGATGCAAACATGGGTACTTTCACTTTCAGCTGTGAACTGCAAAAATGTTTTTAAAAAAACACCACCATTAATGTCTTGTTGTCGCATACAAACAATTTTTTGAATAAATAATTAACTATTTTTGCTTGTATTGCTCATATTTAACACAATGAACAAACATTTTGAAGGGGTACGAGCTTCTGTTGAAGCTTAATATTTTCACAGTCATGTCATTGCAAAGATATTTGGTCACATAGAAGAAAAGACAGAAGGACTAAATATCACTTTTTGATGCAGGAAGTGTCAATTAATCCAAACTGAGACATAAACTACTCCTCTATATACTACTACCAATTTTATTTTTCTGTCCCACAGTGAAAGTCTCTTTTAAAATGTCCATTTTTAGGTTTTAATCATTCAGAAGACGTTCATATGGCTGCATTATTCTGTGTGTGTTTGTCCAGGTTTGACGCTGCTGCGCCGTGACGTTTGAATGTGTTGATCGCCTCTTCAGCAAACACGATGGCCCTAAGCTCGTTCGACATTGATGCGCCACGATGGGACCAGTCCACCTTCATGGGCCGACTGAAACACTTCTTCAACATCACCGACTGCCGAACAGCAGTCTTACCGGACTCGCGGCTGGACGAAGCCAAAGCTCTGGTGGAGAGCTGGAGGTAAGCACCCGTGTGCCTTCGACCGAGAGAGAAAAACGAGCCCCTCAAGGTGGGCTGACCTTAGTCTTTACGGGGTCCACGCAGAGCAGGATCCGCCCCGCCGGGCACCACGGAGGAGCAGCTTCACTACGCAAAGAAGCTGTACGACTCCGCCTTCCACCCGGACACCGGGGACCGCATGAACCTCATCGGCCGCATGTCATTCCAGGTCCCCGGGGGCATGGCCATCACCGGGTTCATGCTGCAGTTCTACAGGTAGCAAGGAACGGGAGGGACGAGCCGAACCTTAGCCCTCCTCTCTGTTTCACGCCTTCAGTTTCTCTCCCGTCCCTTTTTTTAGAACGGTTCCTGCCGTGGTGTTCTGGCAGTGGGTCAATCAGTCCTTCAACGCTCTGGTCAACTACACCAACCGCAACGCTGCCTCCCCCATCACCCCAAAGTAAAACATCCCGTTTGACCCTCTGTATATCTGTCACTGCAAATGTAAAAAAAGACCTCCAGAGGAGATTGAAGTAATATGTAATATCCTGTTGGCCAAAGTCCACATCTCTTGTTTGGTATTCCATAAAAAGCAGCTAAACATAAATGGACTTCACTTTTGCTAATCGGGATATCTTGAAGGTGGATTGAAACCAGATGCTGAAATGACAATTTCCAGCCATCATACCGCAACCTGAACCGAGTGTCTCCTGTGATTTCACAACAGAATCAGATACAAACCGGGCGGCCTCGGTTTTTATCTGATCCCTTCTTCAGCCAGTTCAGTTTGGTTCAGATCAGTTTTAATGCATTCACCGACACTGGAATCACCGTTTTAAACTGGGAAAAAACTAGTGAATACCAATCAGAGCTGTGATATCATAGTTTAGATGTGTCAATGCAAGTAATAAACAAAATATTAGTGGTATATTATTAGCTAAAGAAAAATAGATTTTTGGTTGCAAGTAGGAATTCATTGTAAGTACCGGTAGCTAAATACGAAGGGTTAAAAGCGAACTTGACATTATGGCAGAGGCTAATGTTTCCATAACTGTGATTCTTGAGGTAACCGTTGACACCCAGAGTTGAGGCTGTTGTCTCTGTGGTGTCTCTCAGGCAGATTGGAGTGGCCTACGTTACAGCAACCAGCACAGCTTTAGCAACAGCCGTTGGACTTAACCTCTACACAAAGGTAACTTATCTAAATAGTGTGAAACAGTCCCTCAGATGTGTCCTGTGCCATGATAACAAACACACACAAGAAGTATGTGGACAGTACCAAGACAGTATTTGGTCAGAGTACTTAAGCAAAGGAAAGAGTTTATCTCCTTTCTAGGGTGATGATTTAACTGTCATTTTCTGATGATTATGCCGGTTTCTCTCCCCTCTCTCCTGCAGAAAGCTCCACCTCTGGTGGCCCGCTGGGTGCCTTTTGTAGCCGTGGCAGCAGCTAACTGCGTTAACATTCCCATGATGAGGCAGCAGTGAGTCCTCCTCTGTGTTACCCCCCCAAAACACACGCCTGGGCAAAGTGTGCTCAATTTACAGCCTGTAAGCTGAAATCACAGTAACTCCGGAGCAGAAACGTTGACGCTGTCGTATTTCCTGGGACAGATCCTGAGGGAAGGTGTTTAGACAAAGTAACCCTCGGGCTGCAGTGTAAAACAGTCCCGCTTCTGTCACCAGAGACTCTGCTTTTGCTCAGGAACACCTCCAGAAATCATCGACCATGAACATTCACAAATGCGGATTAATGCTGAATGCTATATTCAGAATTTAGGGCAACATCGTTTCACAGCCGAATGATTTATTTCTCCGTGGTGGTCTTTCGTATTTCAGCAGGACAAAGTCAAACCACAAACAGCATCTTATTCACCAACATGGCTTTATAGTAGAAGAGTCTGGCTGCTGTCCCACAGAGTGAAGGAGACTTTGAATAATAAAACGTCTCACTGTTGATATTTGAGTTTTTTTTCAGGAGAATTGCAAATAATCAAAATAGTTTTTAGATAATATCACATAATGACAAGTGGTGATTTCTTTTGAGCATTTTATGCTGTGTGTAGTTAGTGAGCTGCTGTGTGCAGCTTTCCAGCTACAGCTGTTAGAATAAAGGTAAATGAGGTGCACCTCTGTGAGCAGTACAGGTTGTTCTGACCTTTATTATCAGAATCAAATGTAGAACCAATCTGCATGCACAGCAGGAGACCCAAATCAGCTCCTGCACTTTCCACCAAATTCATACTGTTATTGTCATTATGTAGCTTTAGAAAACAAGCACTTCATCCTGAATAATCATGACTTTTTATTCCAGTCTTTGAAATACTTTATTTAAAGAGTTTTGGGGTAAAAAAACATTTTTTTGTAGTTATGTTTTAAGTCCTGAAGCTCCTAGGCTATTGTGTAGAACTGAATCCACCAGCTTCCCGTGGATATAAAGCAAAGCTGCTTAATTTTCTCTGTTTTCTTTTGCTTTGTTCAGGGAAATATTGAACGGGATTGCTGTGACAGATGAAAACGGCAACAAACTGGGCCACTCTAAGGTCGGTGCTCCGCACGTCACACTTCAGTTTTGGGTTTCTGTCAAAACTGGTGTTAAAGCTGACACCATAACGGGACAGATCTCTTTTTCTATCAGAAACTATTCTCCAGTTATAAACAAGAAAATTCTTATTCCATTTATTCAACCTAATAAAAAATGAATAATTCTAGATTTCCACATGTCTATTGAATGAAAAAAGAAAGCTCACTTTGCAGCTGGGGGAAAGGAGCATATACTGTGTGTTGCACTGATCTTATTTAAAGGCTTTCTCATTTTTGGTTTAGTTTAAAGTATTTCTGCTGAAGCATTTTTGTAACTCTTCTGCAGAAAGCTGCTGTGAAAGGCATCACTCAGGTAGTCGTCTCTCGGATCACCATGGCCGCTCCAGGAATGAGTACGCATAAATATTACTGGAATGAAAAATGTCACATCAATATACGCATGAGCCTTTAATGTCTGCCTCTTCTTCTCTCAGTCATCCTTCCAATAATCATGCAACGACTGGAAAAATACAAGTTCATGAAGGTTAGGCTTTTTTTGATCAATGTTCTGCAGCTAAAGTCACAAAAATGTGTTCATCCGTCCTCAATACTTCCTGTGTGTGTTCACAGAGAATCACGTTTCTCCATGGACCAATTCAAGTAATGATGGTGGGAGTGTTGTAAGTACAGAGGGTTACAGGGTCAGAGGAGTATTTAATGTTTTCCACAGTTTGTTATTGGTAACTTTTGTTCTTATTCTTCTTTTATTAAAGTTTGATCTTCATGGTGCCTGCTGCGTGCTCGCTGTTCCCTCAGAGATGGTAATAAAACTGTTTCTGTGCTTTCACCTTCTGACACATAAAGAGAGTTAAGACTGCGGAGGCTCTGTGACTCCGTCGTGCACACGATTGGGTCGCACATGTTCAGACAGACCAAATGAATATTAGCCGTTAAATGAAAAGTCAGTTGGTTCTGTCACTTTAATTTAATCGATTTAGCCAACAAAAAAAAGCAGACTCATGTATTAAAAGACATAAGGAGCAGGATGAAGAAAATGAGACTGTGCTCAGCTCTACAGGTTTCTTATAGTTTACACTAAAATATTAAATAAAATTGACCTTTTTTCATTTGAAAACTCTACAAGATCCTTAAACAGCCTTTGAGTCCTTAATTTCCTTTAAAAAAAATAAAAAATCTGAATATCCAACCCTGATTAGCCATGAAATGTCAGAAAAATGTGAAATTAAATTCCAGATTAAACCGGGACTCATGCTGGGATCAGCTTTTGTTGGTTTCATTTTTCAAATCTTCTTTTATCCTCATGGTCCATCTTTTGGTCATGTTTGTGCCGGTTCTCTGCAGGCCGCCACACGCTCTTGAAACTCAACCCTGACAGTAACTTGACTCAGGAAGTAAACAAATGGCACAGATAAGGCAGAGCTGAAGACAGACACAGGAGTCGCATTGTTCTTCATTCTTAATAAAAACCTCCAAGGTTAAACACACAATACAACGCTGACACAATAGCATCTCCACATTTAAACATGTTATTCCATCTAGTTTAGGAGGATACACTCACTTATGTGGTTTTGACTGAAAACTAAACATTAAATCACATCATTTCTTTTTAGTGATTCTGTTGATTCTTTTGCTTTTTAAAGCTGGATCCTGTTAATAAAATAATCATTCTACTGATGAGGGACATATGATTGCACAACGCTGTATCTAATATAGCTCTGTTCCTTTTTATTAATGATTAGAATTTCATGTTTGCATAGTTAAAAAATGTTCTCTATGGCTGTTTCCATTCATTCTGCTCCTTTCATCCCTCCTTTCGTCTGCAGCTCTTTGGCTGTGTCAAAGCTGGAGCCTGAGCTGAGAGACTCCATCATGTCTCAGTATGGAGACAGCATACAACAAGTTTACTTCAACAAAGGCCTCTGAGGCCAAGAAGCCTGCGTAGCATTTTCTACGTGGCACTCAAGACCGGACACATGTGTTTATGGAGGCCTTCTTCATTTTTTAATTACTAGTCAGGAGAAATTGCTAGTTTTCTCAATTTCTTTTCCACTTATTACCTTTTAAAGAGATTTTGATCAGCTGTAACATGTAGCTCTGGCTGTGCTTTTTTTCTTTTTCATGAATTCTTAGTGTAAAACATTAGAGACGCTCTGTGATCATGTCCAGAAACCAAATGATCTCTTCTCAGGAACAGTGCGTTGCTTTGTCTGGTCCAGTCTGTCTGGTCATCTTTCACGATGTAACTCGTGTGTAGTTACACTCATCGGCTCTCAGTTGGAAACGCTCCCTCAGCCTTTAACTGGGGCAGCGGCACAGCTGGACCCTTGGCTCTGTGTTTTCTCTTGCTTATCTGTAAAATGTCCAGTCACAGAGTGTGGTGGAGACTACTGCCCTCTACTGCCAGAAAGAGGCATTTTCTGGCTGGATCTTCTCACTTTGTACACTGAACTCAACTTGCACGAGAATAAAACGACGCAAATCTGAAACGAGGTGTGTGAGGGTGGAATGGTGAAAAATACCATAAAATGCTCTTTATCCAGCAACATTTGCACAACAAGTGAGTGTGGATAAAAGGCTAATGATTCCTCCCCCATCAGAGGGGCCTGATTAGATTTGGGTACATTCAGAACAATAAGAGGAAAACAGAGAAAAAAACAGCTATCTTGGACTACAAGAATCATGAGGAACAGATTCATCCCTGCCAGACCCCCCTGCGACCCCAGAGAAAATGGATGGATGGATGGATGGATGGATGGACGGACGGATGGATGGACGGACGGATGGATGGATGGATGGATTCGGCCCTGCCTGAATCCAGTTGTAGGGGGTTCCAGTTCTGTGGACACTTCATAAGATAGGCTATTCTTTCTTTTGTCCTTCACTTCTACCGTTTCCTCAATTCTTTTAGGGCCAAACACTTCAGCTTCCTCTTTTCTTAGGCACAGCAGACAGAAATGCATCTCTTTTTTGGGCAATCTCTTTTCGTCACTTCAGAGGTGCAGAAAACGGTGCAGCGTTGTCTGTATTACAAACTGGCAGTGACTAAAATAATGATATAAAAGTAGATGTTTTTGGGACCGGTCAGTGGTAACAAGGGCCTACTATTGAAAATGTCCAAAATGCTAAGTTGCCTGTTAAGTATTGATACAACACTAGTTCCTTTCTTTGACTATGATGCATTTTTATTTCTGTAATGACTCAGATGTCTTCTTGTTTTTTGGACATTCCTCTGAGTGGTCAGTTACAAAGACGCTGATGAAGCAGTTTGAAAGCAGCACCAAAGAAATGTGTTAACGACTTCAGATCAAGGCCACTTGGAAAGATTCTGAGACAATCTGGCTCTAGACACAATGCTCTGCCTATAGGAACTATGGCTTGTTTTCTGAAATACAATATGCAAACAAGATATAATCAATCATTGATTTGCAGATACCTTCAGCTGGCAAAATGGATTATTAACAACAACATTTGTAATGTCTTTTCAATAGGTAAAAATCTGAGCGTATTCTTATTGATATTGCCATTGCCTCTGACTATTTTATTGATTTTATTGCTGTTTCTTTTGATGCATTTTTGTGTCTCTCTTTACAGGGTCCTTGAATGAGGCTTGAGGAAGGCACCTTAGAATGAAATGTATTATATTATTATCATTATTATTATTCAATTGGCACGGAAACGTTTTACTGGCTCGCTGTCCTGTGCTCATAATTCAGATTTATTCAGATCTAATTTTTTTTCCTGCCTCGGGGACCTTTCGGCCTCCAGGTGAGGACGCACAGCGCCCTCTGGCGGCCACATGGCGCACGTCGGGGGGGAGGAGTCGCGCAGCTTTATAAACCTCCTCGATCCCAGAAATCAAAAACCAGTCCGGTCAGACAGACAGACAGACAGACAGACACACGTTTACAGACATCGGCCACCGGGACGTCTCAGGCTGAGTCCCCATCACACCTTTTTGGTCCCCCGGAGACCGCTGTTGACGTGCGACAACCTCGCGGAGGAAGCAGACGGAGCAGGAAAAGGACGCCGGACGCCGCTGGATCTACGCCGCGACGCATCTGCGTAGCACGAAACCAGGAGCTGGGGAAAGGCTGAAAAGCCCGTTGCATAAGCGTCCACCCAAAATGCCGTTCACCTTTAACGGCATCCTTTGCACGCTCGCGCTGCCGCTGCTGCTGTGGCGCGCGGAGGAGCTCGCGGAGGCGTGCAGCTGCGCCCCGGTGCACCCGCAACAGGCGTTCTGCAACGCCGACGTAGGTGAGTCTGCCACTGCTGTTGTTGTTGTTGTTGTTGTTGTTGTTTACTCGGCCCGTGTCGCAGCAGCAGGCTCCAGTTTGCAGCTGATGACGGAAGCTGCCCCCCCCCCCCCCTCCCTCCCTCCCTCCTGTAGCGGATAAAAGGGCTCACAGAGGCTGTGGAAACCACTGGAAAGCCAGACTGTGTGTATGTGTGTGTGTATGCATATGTATGTGTGTGTTTGTTTGTTTGTTGAAGGGGGGGGGTTACTCCACAAGGACCAAGGCCATGGATAAGACAGTTTGCCATGCATTCAGGCTGCAGATCCCCCATTGTCATAATTTGATATTTTGGCAACCTGAGACTTTCAGAAACGACTTTTGGGAAGCACAAATGATAAAGAGGACATGTCAGACTGGGATAAACACAAACACAAGCACGTTCCATTTTCAAGAAGCGTAAACTTGATATAAATGAACCCCCAGGAGAGGAGTTCCATGTTTCCAGTTCCATGTATGACACTTATGGATGAGTTTGTGTCGCATGTTTTTTTTTTTCTTGGGCTGTATTTAAGTTGTGTTGTCTTTGCACACTGTGTGAGTCTGTCTAAAACGCTGGAGGAAGTCCGGGGCCATCACAGCATGCAGACCTCGAGGTCCGGCCTCCTCAGCTCAGGGACAAAGCCGCGTCGCCTGGCTTCTGCTGGGCAACGTGGCACCAGAGAGGAGAAGGGACAAGGGATGGAGAGAGTATAGAGAGGAGGGGGTTGAATCTCAACCGCCAAATATGTCACACCACAAGCTTTCCTCTCTTTTTTACGAAAAAAAAAAAGAGAAGAAAATTCCATTCCTGTCCACTTTCTTTCCTGCTGGAGGTGGTGCAGGGTGGAATTATCGGAATGTTTCTGGGGTTTTCCCAAACTTTGCTCCGATGCAGCGCAGGGACACACACCCTTTGCTCACACTTTCACAACCCAAATAGACGACTGAGGGCTCGCCGCCATGCGCGGAGGGCTCGCGCTATGACCACGGAAGACATCTGGCTGTCAGTCAAGTCAAAATATGCATGGCATTCTCGAGAATGGGGAGGGGGGGGGAAATCAAAGACCACACCACTGGGACTCCAGCTTTTCTTCCTGCTTCTGGCTCTAATCAAACGCACACGTTTGTACAAGTGTGTGCATCATTTAGTTTTGTTGTGAAAAAAAAAAAGAATCCGTTTTCAGATGTGAGTCAGTCGGTCGCTGAGCTGGCAGCTATTAGAGACAGGATGTCTCAAGGGAGAGGTGTATAGGTGTACTCAAGTTGTTTTTAAAGGGCGCATGAGTCAGGTAAAGTTTTTCTGCCCTTGCAGACGGGAAATCGCACGTCAATTTTGGTGCTGACCGCTCAACAGTGATGAGGGCCAGTGTCACTGCTGGGTCATGATTGTAGGGTGAGAGCATAAAACCACATCTGGCAACCAAAGTCAGCAAACAGAAGCATCCACGTGATGTTGAGCAGGAGAAGAGCTTAGATGTAAAGAGCCAAACAAGAAAAGTGGATGAAATGGGCTCATAGTCCGTAACAAAGTCGAGTTGTGGTCAGACAATTGAGATTTGTTTTGGTGGGATGGACTCTCATTCTTCCAGATGACCTAATGGACGTGTGTGTGTGTGTGTGTTTGTGTGTGTGTGTGTGTGTGTGTGTGTGTGTGTGTGTGTGTGTGTGTGTGTGTGTGTGTGTCATCTTCTGTTTTTTATACATCGATGCTCCGTGTCAGACCACATCCCACAAGAGTAACACAGTGTCATCCACCCACCCCGCAATCACACAGGCACAGACAAACATCCTCTTTTCAAAAATCACTCTGTGGGCCACAGAGGGGAACTTCCCCGCTGCCCTGCCCACTCCACTGCCCCTGGGCCTGGTGGCGGGCCGCTGGACGAGTCACGGTGCTGTCTGCAGCGGCGGGCAGGAAACGGACAGCGGTCATACACAGAAAGATTTAAGGAAGTAGATGATGTCAACGCCGTGCACTGTCCAGTGTGGCAGCCTTTCTCAGCCTGCTGCCCAAAATACAGTTTAGAATTAGCTGAAATCCTGATTCTGATCAAATGATGAAAAAACGATCATGAACTTTAACATACAAACAAACTGTTAGTCTCGTGTTCCGTTATTATAAAGTTTCCGGCTACATTGAGATATTCGGTTGGATATTATCAAGTAATAACTTTTGGGCTGGTGGGGGTTTGATAGAAAACAGTTGGAGGCTTTTAATAAATGTTGCTCCATGCTTAGTAGGCCCTGGCCTTAAGTTGTGTGAAGCAATTTCCATTAATCAAGAAAAGAGGAAGCAATGATGGACAAATGTTGATTGTGTAAACCGCAGCGTCTTACATCAGCCTTTAGGAAACAAGAAAAAAAACACGGAAAACTTCAAAAGGCTCCACTGATAAGTGCCTGAAAACATTAAACATTTTCAGTTTATTCCTGCCAGCAAATGTTCACTATAATAGTTTATAATTTTGTAAGCGTGTCTAAACAGTCCCATTTTAAACCACCAGCCCTGAAACCAAAAGCACAGCAGGTCCCAACAGTTCCCAGTTTCTGGTGGAGATTTTAAAAAAAGAGTCGAGAGGAGTTATTTGACTTTGATTTGACCACAGGTTAGTAGTATCTTTAACCAAATTTAAAGTTTGTCAAATTAGAGTGATGTTCTGCCCATTTTGGTTACAGTAAATCCGGACTCATAAAACGGGCTTCCCAATTTGTTACCAAGCTTTTTGTCCAATGACAGCTATAGATGGTCCATCCATCCCGTGTGTACACCTCTTATTCCTGCTAGGGACGCAGGGGGGCTGCAGCGTTCCTCAGCTGACACTGGGCGTGAGGAGGGATCACTCGTACAAAATGAGATCTTTGAAAAATTTGAATAAAAAAAATCTGGTATGCTGTGAGACCGTTAAAAGTGAACTGCGACATGTTGAGATATTCAAAATAACCACACCAAATGACCAAAGACAAGTTGAGTTGCCACTTTTATTGCTTTCTGATAATGGTTAATGTTCATGTTTGAAAAATATAATTCCTCAGTAATTAAAGTAACCGGAAGATGAAGTGTTGACAACAAAATAGGTCATAAGTGAAGCAAATGTCCAGAAACCAAATGAACAGGTGTGCTTAAAAGGCCAGTGGCCGTTGTTGATACGATGCTTCAGAAGCATTCATTTCATCCATTAACCATCGCACAGTCCTTACTGGGAAAACCAGAGCTTCAGGCTTTCGTACAGATGTTGCCAGAGGTTCCAAAAGCTGACTAAGTTGTGTTGGAGGGCGGTTTTTTGTCTCCGTTCAAATGACAGGTTAAACCGGAGGCCCACATACGTCTGGAGCTGAACAAACCACGCCGCCAAAGTGAGGGGATGATTTTGTGGCTGCTGGAGCATGAAGAAAGGACTGGGTCCTCATGATGTGGGCTGAACGGGGTGGGTTGGGGGGTGGGGGGGGGGCGCTTAGGATGTGGTGTGTGCGCGTTCGCATGGGGTTTGCATGGAAAACATTGCGTAGTGCGACTGATATGCGTGTATAAGTCATTAAACGTCATGCTGGCGGGGAGCGTAGGGGAGCAGTAGAAATGTGGGTCAGGCGGTGGTTTGTGGGGGGGTTCTGGGGGGGGGCTGCTGATCAGACGAGTCGGGGACCGGCCTGCGGCGAAACCCGACCGCCGGCAGGGCCCCCGGGCGGCCATGCTGTTTAAGCATCCCGCTGTGCAGTCTGCCGCCTGCACGCCACGCTGTTTAGACTGCACAGGATGATCCGCTCCGGCTTCATTCATGTGTGTGTGTGTGTGTGTGTGTGGAGGGGGGGTGCATGTCTGCAGAACAGAGGTAGACAGATAAGCTCCCAGAGTAGCAATCTATTGTGAATAACAGGGTAATTTCCTCCCGGTGCTACGTCCCGCTGCTGCTTCTTTGTTCATTAGTTGGCGGCTCAGATTGAGCTCAGGAAATGAGAGCGGAAAAACTGGGAGGAATGCAGGAGGGAGCAGCCGCCAGGTATACCGCTGTGAACGTGTTTATGTGTGTACTCTGGCCGCTGCAGCTGCACATTTGCATAGGCATCCGAACTAAGAGCTTGCTTGTGATAAGCTCCATGTCTCTGAGTACGGGGGCCTTCAGTCCCTGATTTGAAAAGGTCCAAGATTTGCATATCGGAACCAACAAATTCCAGTGATGTCACCTTTTCTATCCCGTTAAATTGCACCTGCAAGAAATGTTTTTAGATGCCTCTCATTTACTACAAGCTCCTTAAATTGGACGAATTCGTGTTTTATGTCATTGTAAACGTTATTTTTCAAACCGTTCTTGACAATACTGCCAGATCGGCAGTCGGATCTTAATCAATCCTGCAGTGTAGCATAAATCTTGTGTCTTCATGACAAGTGCAAAAAAAGAAGAAGCTGGAGAACAAGAGGAGTTATTAACTCTGGGAACTCTGAACCCCCATATTTGTGTCTGCTCCAAGCCATAAACCAAACCCAAGGGTGTTAGAGCAGCAGCGGCTGCATGTGTGTGTGTGTGTGTGTGTGTTTATCAGTGTGTGTGCTTGTCTGCTGTTCCTGCTTTCTTTTTTTATGCGTCCCCTCTGTATTGCTCATATTTTCCATTCTGAATAAATGCCCTAAGCATAGCTGAAGCTTGAAGTCAGTCAGGCCATTAAAACTCTTTATACACACCTTATACCAAGTTATTTCCTGTATAGCGGCTTTCAAGTCGCATTCTTAATCCTTAATTCTCAAACTATGACGGTTTCCTGGTTGTGTTTTGATGGTTTGTTCTGCGGGCCAAGTCCATTTGTCTATCTGACCCTGCTGAAACTTATGAAACCTCCGACTGGGTTTTCACTCACTGCTACTTGTTGATACCGAAGCTAATTGTTGTGGTGTGCGCCAGACTTCGGGTAGTTTGTGACGGTTGTTTGGCTTCTGTTATTATTCTGTGATTGAAAATCAGGAATTTAGGTAAGGATTTAGGGGAGAGATGTCAAACTCCAGTCCTCCAGGGTAACAGATGTTTTCCCTGCTTCAGCACACCTGATTCTACAGGTTGGCCGGTATGGGTGTTAGCATCATGGTTTTCAAAGCCTTGTTCTTGTGATCCTTTTTAAGATGGAAATGTGTGGATTTTAGGTGTTTATTTTTTAATTGAGATACGTCTGAGTGGGAGCAGAATAACTTTCTACCTGCTTCGTCCTTCCTGCCAGAGTGTCTTTTTTTGTAGCTACACAGTGTAATCGATTATGAATTTCCATATAAGACGAGGACAGGAGGAGGCAAAGCGTGTGGAAAAGACTTGTGCCTGACGGTTGGCAGCCATTTAAGAGGCGGTATCTCCACCTGACGCTGACAAATCAAGTACGGGGGCGTACTTCGTCAGATACCGATTGTCTTTGAAAAGAGAGCAGATCTCTTTAGTTTTGAGCCATGTGGTTTGCAGGTTAGGTTAAACGTATAAACGGCGTGATCCCAGACAGCTCATTTGAAAACAGAAATCTCTTTTCAGGACTGATGACACCCGTCTGCCCCAAAATGTGAAGGCAACCATAAAATATATGTTGCATATAATTGTCATACTTTTGTTCATAACAGAGGTACTACAGTTCAGTTCCGAGAGGCCAGTTTTGAAACAACCCTTGATTTGGTCCACTCCTCAGCTCCGTTAGATTTGCCATGTTGGAGAACTTTCCCGCAGCTTCGACGTACCATGCAAACATCATTATTCACACTCGGAAACCCTCAAAGTGCATTAAAACAGTGTGAGGCAGCCCGCATGGAATGGCCTCAGAGCTGAGCGCTAAACAGCTCCGACATGACGTGCATCCTTAGTTTGGCCACAGACGTTTGGTTTCAGAATGAGATGAAGTGCACAGCGCCGTAGATCAGACGCTCTTGTAGCGTACCAGCCCGCGTGGTCACATGTTGGTGCCATAAACCAACATGTGGCATGGTGGAATTTTTTTTATCGGCAGCAATTTCATTTATCATCTTTGTGTTCCGTGGTTTTTGGCTTTTGATAGAGACAAATCGGGGCTCTTGACAATGATGAATTGGAACAAATAATCTGTCATCAATTGTTATACTAATGATGATGATTATAAAGTATTTATCAGTATGAAGGCAAGTTTTTTTCTGCTTGCTTTTTTTTGTGGCTGTCTTTGATCTGACAAAATGCTTCTGTGCTTTTTAACCAGTGATTCGGGCAAAGGTGGTAGGAGAGAGAGAGGTGAATTCTGGGAATGATATCTACGGGAACCCCATCAAAAGGATTCAATACGATGTCAAACAGATCAAGGTGAGAAAGTCCTCCAAATGCCTCAAGGTGTTTCGGCGGATGGGCTTGACTCAGTTTTCGACATTTGGTGTTGTCTTTGTTTGTTTTTAGATGTTCAAGGGGCCTAACCAGGATATCGAGGCCGTCTTCACCGCCCCAGTGTCCGCTGTCTGTGGTGTTACCCTGGACGTCAACGGCAAGAAGGAGTACTTGATCTCAGGTTGGTAAAATCAGACATGCACACTTTTTCCTCCCCAACCATTATCCCTCTCATCAAAACAGTGATTCTTAGTACGTCTTTTAATAGCAGAAATGATGGAACCCAATCCCGAAAATGACTGAAACACTGAGATCAAACTTTTTCTAGAACTGGTGACGCGTGTCTGTTTTCTGTTTTATTTCAAAAGTTCAAAGTTCACAAAGTGAAAGGCAGACAGATAAGAACCCGTCAGGAATTCACAAAAAAAGATAATGGGATAGAGACATGCAGGTGTGTGCAGCCGGGCAGACATGTGAGTGGATAAAGACCGACGGGCATGTTGGAGGCGTGACTGTTTATGTTATTACGGATAATGATACACTGCTGACTAAACCCTGTGGAGACTGGGAGGGACGCTGTCTGTTGTTGGACTGCTTGTGCTGCCAAAACATTTCGTGCCCGAGTGGCTGGTTCACAGCCGCATAATAAAGTAAACTCAGAGTAGCTAAAACAACTATTTCATATTGTTACAACACGGCTGGTTTGAATCTAAACCGAGAGGGTTGATTCATACCAACAGAAAATAACAACTGTAAAGTGCATTTAGGAAAAGCAATCAGTAAGTGGAAAGAAGTCAACACAAGGTAAACTGGCCACATGGATCTAATTTGGCTTCCATCAAACAGGGCCAGCATCACCATGACCCACATGCTGATTAAGAGTTCGAACTAAAGATGGTTGATCAACCCCAACTTTCCCAAACAGAGGAATGTGAATTTCTGCAGAAACCCTGTTTTATTCGCTTTTAATTTTTCACATTTTCACATTTGCGACACCAGAAATAAACATGAGTTCAAAGTTGTGGAGAAAGTCTTGGACTTCTCTTCTGAAAGCTGTTTGGTCATTTACCCTTTACTTCAAGTTATGATGTCTACATTTTCAGTGCATGATCATCACAGAAAAAGCATAAGCCACAACATCAAAAGACAACCTGAAACAGATACATTACTATCCGTCTCCACTTAGTTTCTTTGAGTATGCATCTTTTTTTCCCTCATCATATGCATATTTCTAACACAGTATTGATATGTCATTATTTAACGTCATGGTTATCATCTGTAGTGGTCTATTATGATGCAATCATTTAAATGGAACCTCCACAGACTTATCAATTTTCTTAAGACTTGATGTAACTCAGTTTGAAACGAGGGTTTACCTCATCCAGCATGCCTTTGCAATCTGAGCCATATATCCATAAAAGCCCAGTTCACTCTGATTGGTTAGCTCCAGTGGCCTGAGCAGAAGCCGGCCCAGTTCAAACTGAAACATTTGAATATGCATTTCAAAATGAGTCATGTGATCTAATTCCGAAATTAGACTAAATGAGTCCACAACACCTTTAAAATCGTGTATATCACCTATGTGTGTTCAGTTTCCAGCTCACGTGGCTATGTAGCCACAATTTGCCACATTTTCCCACAATGCCGAAGGAGCCCTTTGATGTCTGCATACTAAATGAGGACGGTGTTGTGAATTGTAGTAGCACAGGCATCAGATTGAGACTCTGTGGTGAGTAGAGGAGACACAGCGGATCATGATGTCATTCACGCTCTGGTTTCTCCATCACAGACGGAGATGCACCCACAAGCTCTTGCCCCCTAATTACACGGAGTTGTAAGAGGAGGAACTGCTGAAGCCAGCGTTTCCTCTAACAGACTCGAGTGGTGGGAAAGAAAAAAAAAAAAGTTAACTTTGTGCTGAGCAGGGCACATTTTGAAATGATTTGTCTCCTCTTTAGGTTGAAGGGTCAGCCGTTGGCAGAGTTACAGTGAAATGTGAGTCAGTTTACAGGCCGTAAAGACGTCAACGTGTCGAGAGCTGCTCTGCAGACTGATAGTGGTACGGAGGATAGGGCACAGCCTCGGCAGATATGTAAACTCAGCGGGAAACATCGGCTTGTTTTGACTAGCGCTCCGACTCGAGCGCGTCACAAGGCCGAGGTGCACGCAGACCGTATCAGACGTACCCACGAATCCGTTATCTGCCGTTCGACCGGTGCAGACATTCGGACGCATCCGTCCAGGGTTGTTTTGTCTCGGCTTTTTCTGCCACTGCTGTCCCTGTCCTTCTTCCAGGCAAGGCCGAGGCAGGTGGGCGCATGCACGTGACCCTGTGCGATTACATCATGCCCTGGGACTCTTTGAGCGCCACCCAGAAGAAGAGCCTCAGCCAGCGCTACCAGATGGGCTGCGACTGCAAGGTGAGGCCGCCTGGGGGCCATCTCTGCATGTTTGCTTCAGCTCCCACAATGATAAAGACAAAAAAAACAACAAAAAAAAGCTGCAGCTGCTATCTGTTGTCTCCGGACAACCTTCAGACACATTAGACAAAGTCAGATGAGATAGTAGAATAACAACAAAGTTTAGATTTGCAACTTGGGACTAATCATAGCTAAAGCTCCCCGAAACTTAGGAGTAAATTTAACCCTGATTAATTTAATCAGGCAAATCCTCTTAAACATCCTAAAGCAATATATTTGCAATGTGTTTGCTGTATATACCTGTCGGCATCATTTATTTATTTATTTTTAACTAGCTGACTCATGTTCCAGCAGGAACATGACTTTTATGGGATAACTGTGAAACGATTATGTGAAAATAACACAGAGACAGTAGCAACTAATTTCTTAATCCATAAATGTGCACCTCTGTGACTGTGTGGTACTTGGAGCACGTTATTACAGAACGAAGGAGCATACGGGAAAAACTCAGAGAGAGCAGTCCACTAAAAAAAAATAGATTAAGGTCTCTTTTAAACTGTGCAGTCAGGAGCTTTAACAGTTAACATGCTAACTCAGCTCTGTAGAGTCTGAGATGGAGCTCCTGGGTTTCTTACAGTTTCTCTGAGTCTGCCCTTGGAGTGAGTTTGTTTGTGCGTCTACTCCTGGGAAGATTGGCCATTATCTTGAATGTTTTCTACGCGTTGGCAATCTTTTAAGCTGACTTCTGAATTTTAGGAATAGACAAGGCCATGACTTGCCCATACCCTATGGAGGTGTAATTAGATTTTTACACACTGCTTCTGCGTTTAGTTTTATTGACCTTATTAAAAGACCTGGTGGAAAGGTATTATTCTCTTACACCCAGAAGCACAGGGTTCGGGTTATCTGAAATGAGACCCAAAGGCCTCAACTTTCTTTATAGTCATATTGTTTTGCGTGTTTCTTTTTCCGCAGATCGTGCGCTGTCCCTCTCTGCCCTGTGAGATCTCCGCTCCCGAGGAGTGTCTGTGGACGGACCTGATGATCGAGAAGCAGGTGCACGGTCGCCAGGCCAACCACTACGCCTGCGTGAAGAGGGCGGACGGCTCCTGCTCCTGGTACCGCGGCGTGGCGCCGCCCAAGAAGGAGTTCCTGGACGCCGAGGACCCTTAGTCACGCGTGACGTCCCGCTGCACAGCCTGATGGAGAAAAATGTAAACGATTCGAATGAAAATCAAAGAATTCGACATCGGGCAAAATGATTTTTTTTTTTCTTAATCTGTAAAAGGCAAAAAGCTAATGTGACCAAAATGACCTGCAGGTCTGAAATCTACTTTGAGCCTCTTATTGGTGTGGCTCAGAGGTCGTTCTCAGCCGCAGAGTCTCTGTAAAACATAAAATGGCATCATGAGACATAGACTGGTCGAGTGATGATGTAACTTCCTTCTGAGGCTGGCGTCAGGAGGACATAAATTCTTGGAGAGACAGAGCACTTCCTGCCCCACAAAGCTCTTTAACAGCTCTGCTCCCCATCAATCAGTCTCACAGTCATTCCTTATCCATTTCTACTTTTATTACCTCATTCTCAGTTTTATTCCAAAGCAGATTTCCAAGTTGCCTTTCTGTTTTTTTTTTCTTTTCTCTTTTAAAAAAAAGATTGCTTCCCCCTCTTAGTTACGCTTTCATCATCTCATCTGCTTTAGCCTCTGATGACATCGCCCACAACATGCTTTCTTTAGAAAGAGCATGAATCATCTCCTCACACGGCTGATGATATTTTCTGGTTTCAAAGGGTGAAAATCTTTTCTGGTAGGGATTTTTAGCTGAAGCCTGTGACTACCACAGGCCTCACTGGACCAGTCTATGCTGCGTGAAGACGAGCACTCCAAAATTAGATCGATGAAACTTTTCCTCACTGCCCTGCAGTGCAATCAGAGACATCCCTCACTCTTCCTCATTCTTTCTCTTTAAAAATCCATTCTATGTTATGTAGCTGTACAGTATCTATGCATATACTTTTGTTGTTACTTGATGATTATTATTTACTGCATTAGAACTAGATTTGCACTTTTTGAGGATGAGTTTTAGTAAAGACAAGAGCCTGAACACTCTGATGTGACAGTAATCATTCATCAAGACCGACAGATCCACCTCAGGTGCAGATTTCTTCTACTTTGAGTGCTTTGGTGATCCGTTTTCATAAGCGTCAGCTAATTCTTTCTGTATTAGTCATAAAACATAGGGTAATATTTGCAGTGAAAGCTAAACTTAGTGGATGCGTGAGAGGTTTCGAGATAAAGGATCTTTTTGCAGATTTTATGTGTGTAAGAGAAACAAGAGGAGCTTGAGGAATGATGTTTCAGTGTCTTTGTATAATCTGTTGATTGTAAATGCAAACAGCAGTTTCCTGATAATCAGATGGTTCATTTCGTGAGTAATACGGTCTTCACGCGCTTAATGTTAGCTTTGACTCGTCTTTCAAGTAATTACATGAAAGCTTTACCGCTGTACTAGAAAGCAAGTTATTCAATCAAAGTTTACAGTGCTGTTTTATACACCTCAAGCTACATTAACTAAAAAAATCTATATATAATGGAGTATTAGAGGCATAATTTAAAAGTAAACTCTTTCCAATTTCCTTTACTTTGTATTTTTTTCAGTGTTATATTATTATACCTGTCATGATTTTTGTGTGTTTTCGCTGTCTTTGTCCCCAATGTTTTTAGCAGTGCTGTCGAGAGGGTCCTCTTGCGCTGGAGTAACGTGAGAGGGGGCGAGATTAGTCCTTTTCAGAGAGGTGTAGAGAAACGAGAAATGGGTACTGTGTGTGAATAGAGGACTGTGCATGTGTTTGATGCTTTATTGTAAGTCCGGGCGATGGACAAAATATTCAGTATTATCAAATAAAAAAACTCAAGTTTGAAAGAGTGTGTGCTGTGTGTTTCAGACTTGTTTGCTTGATGCATTTGTATTTATCATTATCTTTGAAACGTCTTTACTCGAGGACTGGAGTCTTTTGGTAAACCTAATATTCTGGTTACGACCGGGACTTCCTGTGGGGTCATAAAGGAAAAGCAAAGAGCTCTCCCTTCCAACGTGCTGCTCGAGCTTTTGCTAGAACACAATTTTCACTGAATATGAGAACAGGCACTTGTTTTTCAGCAATGGGAAACTTCCATTAAATGATCACTATGGAGATCCAGGCTTTCTGGCAGAGACTGTGGGACATTTTGTGACCAAAACTGAACTTGTTTACTTGGCTGTGTCCGGACCAAAAAAAACTACGCAGCTCAGTATCTGCCCAACATCTCCACAGTGATGGCTGGATCATGCTGCGAGGTTTTTTTTTTATTCAATTGCTGGAGAAGGAAAGCCTGTCAATGGTTGGTGGAAAGTTTAGAAACTCCAAAGCTGAACCGGCTTCAGGGCGCTCGACTTTCACACAGACGCTAAGTTCCCCCGACAACGGACAAGCAAGACACTGTAGTAGCCGAAGAACAAGTGACCGTTCAATTGACCTTCAATTGGACCCAGTTAAACAGTCCTGATGAACCCAGAAAACTGCTGTCCACCCACTGTCCCCATAAGATGACTTTGAGTGGAAAAAATCCCCAAACAACCTCCAATATGTTATTATTTATCATTATCAATATTGATATACTTTTGAGTCCTGTGGCTTAATAAAATAACAGGTAAGTGAGCACCAGATTGATTCAGAGTAAATCAAAATTGATTGACGGAGGAAAATATTGATGGGACTAAATGTGAGACCTAACTTCCTAGCGTTTGTTACATTGCTATCTTAGACAGTTATTCTTGGCCTTCCTTTGGTTGCCGTTCATTTCCCACTGAGGGCCATACTTCAGCGCATAACAGTAATCTGTTCTAAGAGAAGGGCAAGTAAATGTGGTAATCGACTCAGCTCGGAAAATATTTCAGAAATGCACAGTCAGAGCCCAGATTGGGTGGGTTTGTCCTTTTTTTTTCATTCTCTTCTTGGTGATTTCCAACAGGACTGTTGTAGTCGTCCTCTGTCAGAGGGGATTTCAATTCTTCCAGCGCTGGGCTTCACTCTGAGGGCACGTCATCGTAGCCAAGGGAGGCAGAAATGTTCACATATATGGACTGAATGCGCTCATGCGGGTTTCTGGAGATTTCTGGTCTTCAGTCTTTGTGTTTGAAACTTGTTGGGTAATGCTTGAGCAAAAGAGACTCTTTTTTTTAGCTGTACTTTGCAATCCTGGTTTCCAAATGCAGTGAGGACAGGCGGGTTGAGACATAGAATTAACACAAGAGGATAAAAACCGCTAAAACATTGACCTTGGTCCATGTATCATTCAAACGCTGTATGACATCATTCTGATTTAATCAAGTGATGAGATAAACTAATGATGAGTCTTTATTTGTGACACATTTCCAGGAAGCAAATCCTATCTGATAAAATTCCCAGTGATGACAATGAACTTTTATTTTGGTAAAAACAGTGAGTTAGCATTCACACTCAACACACAGCACACATTATAAATCCCTTAGCCGTACGGGAAGAGAGAGGACAACTTATGTAGCAGAAAGCTCACAGTGAGTTAATTCACATGATTTAAAACTCAATCGGATGTTGTGTTATGGTGTGTGCATCCTGTTTAGTAAATGTTACTGTTATTTTTTAGAGTTAAGCTGCAGTGAGGGGTGTTGGCATGGTCAAGGAGACTGAAGGCACAGAAACACTGTCCCCTGTGGCTGTGACGCCATCCAGTGGCCACCCGTAGACAAAGCATCCTCACAGTCCTTCAGCAGATTTATCACACATTAGAAATATGTTTGGTCAGTGACACTGGTTCTGTGCCTCATCTACTAATTATGCAGTTTTATGTTAGAAAAATGAGAAAACATAAAATAACATGAGATTAGTGTGAATGTGTGGTAAACCTTTTTTCAAGGTTTACTTGTGGAAATGTGTCAACACAATCAGTTATTCCTTTTCTTTCAACAAGAGGCTGCAAGACTTTCTTCACCCTGTTATTACCACCAGGGGGAAAGCATAAATAAGAGTGTTGAATTACCATAAATGTTTGAGTTTGAGGTTTCATTGGAAGCAGCTGAGATATCTTGATGAAAAGCAGAAAAAGACAAAGTCAGAGGATCATGAACATCAGCTCTAAAGCTTGGTGGTGGTATGAGAATCACCTAAATAGTAGACCAATATCTAACTTAAATTCTGTGGAGACCTTAAAAGTGTTTGTGTAACGTTAGCTGACCATTCCACTCATACTTTTAACCGATTATTCATGCTGGATAGTAAAGGTTTTGCTTTGTAATTTGTCAAACATGATAACACATTGTGATTTTTGTGATTTGTGCTCTGTCCATGCGAAACAACACACCAGTTTCCTCAAAGTTACAGGAGATTATTTTTCTATAATGACTTCAAACCAACTCAAACAGGTTGCCAAGGAACTGAATGCTGTCTAAAAATATGTCTTTCCGCCTCTGCAAGATAATAGTTGTAATTTTCAAAGTGTGGACACTGTTGAAATGGGTTCAACTGTCCTCTGTTACAGAATGTATCTATACTATCCAAACAGATGAAAAATGTCATGACTTGCTGCTCTTTTCTTCAGTGGGATCACGTTGCTATTTTATGAAAATGTTTAGCTAGAATGTAGAAAACTGTTTGCATATGACACAAAATGTGGGGGAATTAAAATGTTTGTACAATATAGGAAAAGACTGACAAGGACAAGAAAAGCGACAGAGGAGGAGTCTGAAAGAAAACTAAGAAAAGGAATAAAATGCTGAAAAGAAAAGGGCAAAATATGCGTGGAAATAACAGTGACAGATGCCTGGTGTTTATGTGATGGTAGTAGAATAGAGAATTGCTCTACTGGAATGTGTGACTGTGTCTTTTACTGTGAAAAACAACCAGTTGGTTTAAAACCATCTGATGGAAACAACAGCAGGAGGCTAATTTTTCTCAAAGTTAACCGAATCTGGTCACATCACACCACCTACTCTTCCGTTTCTGTTGTTTGCAGTGCCACCTGTGTCCTTTTTTCTGAACTAAATATACTCTGCACGCGCTGTATTTTTGTGAGTATGAATCCTGGGAGGGCACGGAATGAAGTCACGGATGACAATGTTGAAGAAATGTTCTGAGATCTCTCCCTGCTGAGGGAAACGCTCTGAGAGAGGAAAGGGTGAGTACGCCGCTGAGCGATAAGTGCTGGAAAAAGGTTCAAGAGAGTACGAGGTCGGGCAAAAGAGAAACAGGTCAGCTCTACAGAGAGAGGAGTGGAAAAAGGCGTCTCAAACGGATTTAATGAGACAAAAGATGAGGTGACGCTGGAAATGCAGCGCATAAGAGGGAATGGAGAGATGCGGACAGAAGGAACTAGATCAAGCCTGGACTGGCAGCGGTGGCCTCACACTCCCTCACACTCCCTCACACTCCGCTGGCCTGCACAGCCACGCTCCCTCTCTGTGGCGGACGGAGTGTATATTTAGTTAAGTTGGCCGGTCTATATAGAGAAAGGTCTCCAACATATGCAGGGACTGCTGTGACAACTGCAGACATGTTTCAGATGTTATGGCATGAAGGTCATTGTTACTGACTTCAAAACACTCAGAAAGACTCACTGTCCAACCACTCTCAATGGCAGTTCTTTAGCTTCTGCTTCTGCCATGAGACATAGGCCGGGATTTGCTCTTCAACATTTATGACATTGTAAAGTTGTCTTATTTTAATCGCTGTATTCATCTATTGTGAGTATTGTTGATTGTGGGGTTTACTTTTCGTTGACATTGTACACAGCATCAAAACTTTGGGTTGTATTTTATTGAATTGGACTTTGATCAAACTTGTGAAACGTTTCTGTAAAGTAGCTTGAGATGTGAGGTGGCGCAACTGAACTTAATTATGACCAGAGTCATATAAACGTTCTTGTACAATGTCCTCTTTAAAGAAAAAGCACATTTTTCTGTAAAGCCTGTAATCGTTTGCGTCAGAGTTAATCCTCAGGACTGAACGTTCATTAAATCCACCTGACAGGATGTCCAAAGACCAGAATGACGATAATTACTTGATATGCTCAAAAATATTCAAAATTTTCTGTCAAGGCTTTGAAGAAAATGTAAAAAATGCTCCAATAGACGGTCTGAAAAAGTCTTTAAAGTACATTGTTGGAGCTAATATTCCATCCACCTCTCATGTGTGTATGTTTGCTCAGCTCTGACTAAACTAAACTGAGCTCCCATGCGTGTGTGTGGGTGTGAAGCGGGATGATATGCGATTGTGTGCATGTGCGTCCACATTTGTCATCACTTCCAAGAATACGTCAACAACTGTTCAAAGGGACACGGCAGTGGGTGTGTATGTGTGTGTGTGTGTCTCTAAACAGCATAAACTCAATTATGCCCAATTATGTTTTTCGCATTTCTTGGAAATCCTGCCTGTACATTGTCATGTTTTTTAAATGTGCGCAGTAGTGAAAGTGTGGCGCGTGCCAGGCGGAATTCAGGAGTGAGGTCAAGTGTGTGAGCAACACCGAGGAGGGAGGAGGGAGAGCAGAGCGGGGAGTATTTTTCTGAGAGTTCGGCAGAGTCTGGCGGCCGTCGGGAGTGAAAACAGACACGCTTCTTCAAGGAGCTTCTGACTGGGGTCCTTTGGGAGGAGATGCAGTGAGGATACCGTTGACTCGAAACACTGTTTTTGTCACTCACCCCTGAGTACACTCTGTGTTGTGATGGGGACCGTTAGTGAGCTGTGTGCGTCCAGTTTCCAGGCTTTTCTCTGTCCTACAGTACGAGCAGGGGCACCTGCTACAGCCTCAGGTGAGTGATTTAGAGAAACAAACACTGATTTTTGTATTTCATAGTATGTATACATTCTTTAAGTTGTTACGATCTCATGATAAGAAAGTCTTAATGAATCTAATAACACCATCACATGTTGCGTTTGCGTCTTTGTTTGACAAAGCAGAGAGACATGTAGAGACAGACTGGCTCAAAGTGTTATCAGTGTTCAGTTGCCGTGGTGATTTTCAGTTATCAAGAATCAGAGAGCTCTGAAGTGTTTCTGTGTGCCATGCTGTGTTTCTGACATTTCTGCGCTCATGTGCACACATGAGTCAGTCTGTAAGTGTGTTTGTGTGAGATGGTGGGCTTGATTCGAGAACATGACGCACACCCATCACCGCCTAGTCCAGGATCCTCCTCCCCAGTGGGTGCTGGAGTGACATAATCTCCATCACTGCCCACTGTTCTCCCTGTTTGCAGGTGCTTTTTTACTTTCTCGGTGTACCCATTCAAAAGCCATTATTGCACAATGAAAGCAGCCCTGCGCTCGCCGACACATGACATTTCCATTTGAATTATGGGTTTTATGAATATAGGTTAGCTGCATTATTATTATCATTTTGCATTATTATCGCCTGAGGCCACTGTAACAGGCAAATGCACAAACAAACCATTTTTAATTGTGATTTATGCCATTGACTGTACTGTGTTTACCATGGGCAAATACTGTTAGCACACACGGCGTTCCCAATTTCCTCACTCAGAACACAACCATCACTTCTCGAAAAGAGATCCAGAAAGCACACCAGCAGGTGTTCCGATGAACAAGCAAAAAAAAGCCTCCACCCTACTGGACCTCTACTCTGTCTGGTTTGCATTTATTGAAGTGATATTCAGAAGTATTGGTACTAAAAATAATTTCTTGGCTGAGATAGATAGAAAACAGAGGTGTTGCCCCTTGATTGAAACTTGGTGCTGGTTTAATCACAGGAATTGAACATGTATCATTTAAAGAATAGAAAATAAATCAAATTAGACTTTAGAGATATAAACTATTTCATTCAAAGTAGCCGTAAAAACTGGAAAACTGGAGAAGGATATCTAACATCTTCCCGAGCTGAAACCAAAATACAAAATAAAGACACAAACCAGCCATTATTGGAAGTATAATTATCCAGAAGAAGCACAAAATGACTACAAAGAGGTACAAAATGACCAACGGAAAACAAAGCGTGACAAAAATTAGAACAGCAAAAATGATTTAAAGAACAGCCACGGTTGTTGTTTTAGAACCTGTCCGTTTGTTTTGGCTGTTAGAGTGTGAAGCATTACTTAACCATTGGATTAGTTGGCCATTAGATTTTTTTAGAATAGAGCCAAACAGAGTTACTAATTGGAGGACAGTGGTACAGCCATATTCAATATGTGTTCAACAATATTTTTTTATAGATCCAAATAATACGAAGGGTTTGGGTTTTTGTGGATCTTGTTTCTCTCTGCCCAGTTTCTAAGTGTATTTTATCTCTCATATTATTGTTGGTAAAGGTGCAGCTTAACAGACCTTTTTCAATCCATCTCCTTTCTCCTTTCTTCTAAAACTTGTCTGTTGGTGCTACTTTTATGTAAACTACTTTCCAAAAAAAAACTAAATCGTAAAAAACTAAATAAGTCCTTTCTGTTTTTGTAGTGCACCCTTTAATCTGTTTAACTGCAGCAGTTGTTCCTCACCCCGCCTGACAGTATCCTGTTTTTGGCGTGTCCAAATTCTGAATAAAGCAGTGATTCAATCACACAGCTGCAATCCTTTGCCCTCTTTTTCCTCTGTCCTTCGCTACACCCTCTCCTCTCCCTTCCTTTTTTTGCACACAAGCAGTTCATCTCTGATAGGAGCCCAGTTTCCTGCACATTCACACCCGTCCTGGGTAAATATGACTATTCTCCTAAGTAGGTGGGGGCAGTTGTCTAAATGTATTTTTTAGAGTATAACTTTTAGAGCCCTCCATCCTCTTCCTGCATGAGTTGGAAAAGGGTTGTGCCAGTTTTCCCAGCTTTCCCTCTCTCTATACACTCGGAAAACACATTAAAACCTTTTACAGAGATCAACTATCCATAGAACAGCATATGTGATTTGTGGTTTTTAGTTTAGAAACCCACACAATACACTATATTATATATAAAAATAGCTGAAAATGAGCATCCTATTTAATAATGAAACGCTAATTACATTCAGTCCAATCAGTTAAATGCAGCAGTATTTGATAGCCAGTGGTTAATCCCTATACACTGAAGAAATGCAAGTATGAGATTTAACCATAATGTGAGAAACCAAGAGGAACCAAGATCTTCATGTGCGTGAAGTCATTACCTAAATTTCACACATCAATGATGTTTAATCATCCCAGTGGTTGAAAAACACTGCAAACATTGTTGCAGTGATTGAACAATTAATGAATCATGAACAGAAACACTGTACGTGTCTAAATGTTAAAATTCAGTCATTAGGTAATGTTTTTTTCACTTTTAACTCACAAAAATGAGCAAATAGCATATTACCATCAATGCCACCTATTATAAGTGTTATAGATAGATAGATAGATAGATAGATAGATAGATAGATAGATAGAT
>JABUIW010000056.1:1529693-1543783 GCA_013363375.1 Menidia beryllina
TAGATAGATAGATAGATAGATAGATAGATAGATAGATAGATAGATGTAGATGGATGGATGGATGGATGGGCAGGGTCGCTGGCTGCTCTCTGATTGGTTGGTGTGAGCAGAGGCCACGCCCCCGTCATCTTCCCTTTCACTGGATGTCTCCGCACAGTTTAGTTGTCATTAACTGCCGGTTAAACAGGAGCCAAATAGTAGAAGAAGCTCAACTTTCGACAGGCAAACTTCATTAAAAGTGACAGAGTGAGTCCTCCTTCCTGAAGTAACACCGAGAAAAAGGGAAACAACATGGTTTTGAAGTCGGAAGACGGAGTTGGTGAGTTCCCAGACAGTCTTTTATCTAAGCCCCGCTATCCCAAAGGCTAACCCGGTTAGCTGCTCACAACTAGCTCAACTTCACGCACAGTGCGTGCGGGAAGAGTCACACATCACGAGGCTCGACGTGTTTTTTAGCGTTTGACATCCTGTCAGCCGAACGTAAGCAACAAGTCCCGATTCGACTGATGCCTTACTGCTCTTTGGCCCTCTTTACGAACTGGCACAAGGGATCTATTCTTATGATCTGGGTCTGGGCCAGACCTCATGGGGGTCTGTGCTTATTGGGCGGCTGTTCATGTGTCTATAAATGCAATCAATGCGCCCATTTATTGGAGGGAAATGAATTAATTGGCCTAAAAAAAGGCTGTTCACTGTCTCCCAACTTGAACACAAGAGAACTGGGCTGTGTGGATGGTGGGAGGTGGAGGGGGGCCAGTGATGGGTTTGGGTCTGGGTCTGGGTCTGGGTTTGAGTCTGGGTCTGGATCAGGGTCTGGATCAGGGTCTGGATCTGGGTCTGGGTCTGGAGGCAGGGCCTGCACAGCTGCACGGGTGTTTCCTGTTAAAGTTGAAGCCGTTGCTGCAGGATGTATTCCACATTAACCTATTGTAGTAGCAAAACGAAGGTCAAATTTGGGTACGATTGAGGGGGGGGGGGGCCCTACTACCCTACTAAAATGGGCTACCAGTCAGGGCTGGCGCTATATATTTATAAGAAAATATCTTTGATGGGGACAGAAAAAAACATATACAGATAAACAGAAGACATCTTTCCATTGGGAGTATCAAAGTGTTTATAACACATGCAGCACTTCTCTCACAGGGGGAGGGGGGGGGGGGGTAAATACAACACAACAGTGAAAAATGAAGAAATACATAAGTGTCTATAAAAGTATTCAGAATAAATTTGAGTTGAGAACGGTTTGTTTTTTAATCGACCAACTTTGAACAGCTGTCAGATTTGTGGTTTATACAGAAACGGTGTGTTCCAAATCTTCTTCAACTGAACAGGAAAAGCTGTCTGAGCAACAGACGTTTTAACCAAATGGGACTTTACGCTTACCACAGGAAGCAGCCTCACCGTCACATCACCACTCAGACTCCCGTTCTGTCACAGACTGTCATCGTTTAGCAGAACTATTTTGGGCAGGTTTTGTTTAAAACTGAGTGTCTGGTGAATCCTCACTAAATCTGGATGTGGCAGTTTTTTTGTGCTTGTAAAGTTTTTGACTACGAGGGTCTTGGTCTAAATTATCAAAGCACACCTCTGGAACTGGAAGGAAACTAGATCAAATAAAAACACAAAGCCGCCTTTTCTGCGGTAACATCGTTTGTCCACGTTTCCTTTTTTAATGAGTGACCTTTTCACAATGCGAGTTCAATGCACGTTGAGAAGAACGTCCCATTTTTCTCCCCGTCACATTAGGATGTTCTGTGTTTCCCGTCTCAGTTTTATATTTGGCCTGCCCGGCTTCCTATTTGTTTTTGTCTCTTGACTTGCTGGACTTGTGAGCCTGAAGGCTGCACATTATGAATGCAGCCAGGAAGCAAACAGGGCCACATCAGTCTGCTGAGCTGGGTGTCCTCAGGCCAGGGAACTCTGAAATGTACAATTATGGCCTTGTGAACGGTGGCGACTCTAAAGGTCTCAATCTGAAGAAGCGAAAACAAAACAGATATTTTTCTTGTCGTGGATAAACTGTGCCGCCCTGGGCCTTGAGTCATGTTCTTTTCTGTGAGCGTCTACATGTGATGGGCAGAAACTGAAGAGCTCAGTGTCCGCTCCCTCTCGGTTTCTTCACTGTAGATTACTTTAACGATGCGTTCGTGGCTGCGTTCCCCTCCCTGGTGGACGCGGGTGAGCGCTTACCCGTCTCGGGTGTCGGCGTCCGCGTGAGGGAGCCTGTGTTTGGCGCTCGGCCCGCTGAGGGAGGGAGCGAGGTCGCAGGGAGGGGCCCAGACGGACAGAAGCAGAGGGCACGGAGTAGAGAGTTCAAGGGTTTCCCCTCACACACACTTAAAAAAAAAAAAAAAAAACAGTTTGTCCTCGTTTAGCTGCATGTGGGCTGCCCTCCTCCCTCCCCCCCCTCCTCCTCCTCCCTTCTGCCTGAATGAGAGCCTTAGGATTAGAGAGGCAGGGAGGCTGGACAGTAGGACCTCAGGACTGGGACTGACAAAGTTGTGCCAGGCTTTTTTCTTTTTCTTTTTTCTTTTTTGGTTTACGTTTGAAAATCCGGCCTTGCGAGAAGGGGGACGGAGTCTGATCTGTGGACTGTGGAGCCATACTTGGAGCCTGGGCCGAATACTGTGTTCTTGGAGCGCCCAGTCCGGCGGCCAGCCTCCTCCGGTACGAGCATCCAGATTGTGACGGGGGCGTGTGGGCGTGCGGTGCGTCAGCGGGACTTCTGCAGGGCTGCTTTTCTGCACCGGCTTTACCCGAATGAGTGGAGGTGGACGTGTCGGTGGCGGCGTCTCTTCCTGTGAGAGCAGGAAACCTGCCGGCAGGCTGACGAGCGCCTTCGGTCGCTTCTGCGCGTCCTCGGCCGGATGCGCGGCGCTGCGTGGCTTGCTGAGCGGAGAGTGGAAGAAGGAAAGAGGGCAAACTTTAGTCCCGAGCAGCCGATCGGCGGGGTGTCCCGTTTCTCTGCCCCGCATGCTCGATGACCTCAAAAAAACGGATCAGCTCAGTGGAAAAGAAGCCCCGATGGTGTTGATATCAATGAGAGACGCTTCTGTTTGTGTGTTTGGGGGGTGGAAATATGATAGAACAGTGTTTCATAAGCTGTCATAAACAGTCTTTTTTTTTCTTCCTCCACTGAGCGAAAAAGGAAGAGAGAGGAAGTGACTGCAAATACCAGTTTCACTGCCTCCTGTCTCATAATGGTGTGATATTCTTGTCCTAAGGTTTATAATAAGAGCTGCTCCGGCCTACTTAAACCATTCTCTGGGTGAGGGGTGTGTGTGTGTGATGAGTCAGTGTGTTCATGCAGGATGTAGATTGAATATTCGCATCCAAGTCTCTTGGTATTTTAGATTTCTTTAAACATTTTCAGATGAATGACCAGACCTTGTGTCCAGGAATAGTCTGCGGTTCGGACGTTTGGGTGGAGCACCCTTGTGACCAGGCAGGAGAATAGGATGCGAGCGTAGTTGGAATGTGTCGAGGACATGACCAGTGTCTTAAGTTAAGCTTCACACTCCGACATCAGCTGTGGCTGTCCGTTTTCTAGCCCCTTTTAAAATCGGAGTGAGTCGCGTCACAGTTTTGTCCCGTCGGGTTAAAAACGGAGCCGCGTTATAAAACCCAAAATGTCCCTTTTCTCATCCGTCTTTCAGTTGATACAGTCGGGCTTCATTTTGTCTTGGCGGAGCTCCGACTGACGCGGATTTTCTCCAAACCCTCAGCGGGAGTCCTCTAACGAGGCTGACAAACAGCAGCCGCTCAGCTGGATCTGCCCTCTGCAGCTGCTTGTTATTCAGCAGCAATTTTGCTCATTTTCCTCTGATTTTCTTAGTTATGGCATATTATATGCATTAGAGGCAGAAATAAACTGGAGCGTGAGACCCATGGAAGGGAAATGGAAGGTATGCTGGAGCATTCAGAGGAGCTGTGGGGACATGAAAAGTGAAGATCTGTGTCTCTGTGTCCATTCCTTACTGCTGACATCTCTTGTTCTACTCTGCTGAATCGTGAACCCCCCCCACACCCCAACTCCATCAGATCTGCACCAGCCTCTTTATCATCGGCCTGCAGATGCAGAGAACGTCTGTGAGGAGGTGAACTTCTGGCCTATCGGAGCACACACACTCGCTCGCCTAGCGTTATGGGTGTGTTTCACACAGAGGGCCTGAGACAGAGTGCTCATTTGAACTTGACAAATGAATCCCTCCCCAGGTCTAATGTGACATTGACTCATTAGGCTTTTCTGCTTTTGGACTCTTTGGGTCAGAGGTGTACATCTTTTCTCCCAGACAGCACTTACGTGCTTAATTAGATATAATATTTAGGTGATTCATTTAACATTGCTCACAAGGCATTGAAAAAAAACCTGTCAGTAGATATAACAGTGAGAATCTAATTTAAAAACCTTTGAACTGTACAAAAGCGGTTGGATAAAATGTGTCTGTGCCAACTCCAAAGCTTTTCTTTGCTAATCTCTGCTTTGTTCTGATGAGTATTTACTGGGATTATTTCCCCCTCGTTAGCCAGTAGTCATCGTTTCCACCCTAATGTGTTTGTACACCTGCATGAGTGCACAAGGAGTTTGATTTTTTTTTTTTCCTCCTTCCCCTTCGTGTCTGTCTGGGTGATGATGAGAGTGTAATTTGATGGATCAAAGACTGTGTTGCCATAGTGACACCGGACCAGTGGGACTCTGGGGTCTCCTTTCTCGGTGTGGATGTTCTGTAACTCGGTTGTCTGGAAGGGACGGCGTTTGATCTCTGAGTGCTGTGTGCTCCTCTGCCCCCAGTGCCCGATGACCTCAGTCCGGAGGAGCGACAGGAGCTGGAGAGCATCCGCCGCCGGAAACAAGAGCTGCTGCAGGACATCCAAGTAAGACGCGACCCAGGTCCTCTCACCAGCTTTAAAAGTCTAAATTAAATTCGAGCCGAGTTCGTCTGAGGCCTGAAACTCCTCCATAGGCACAGAAACAGCAACGCGTATCGTTCTTGCCTTGAATGTGTTTGCAAAAGCCTCAGTTATCTGCAGCCCCGGTCGGCCGTGAGAGGACGCAGATATGCAGAAAGTTTGCGTCTGTTCTTTCAGGGACACGGCTGGAATCATTATACTCTTAACAATATAGGGTCCAAATCTGACGGTATCAGGGGCAACCAAACAATACCAACCTTGAGCAACACTTGGTGGCTGTGGGGGAGGGGAAGGGAGCTACTCCCTTTTGAACAAGGACAAACCTTCACCAGGACCAAGCTAAGGGAGTCTTTACTGGTTTTAAGACCAGAAAAACAACAATAAGTAACGGTAAAATAACATAAGCAGACCAGAAACGGCAGCAGCATGCAAAAGAAGGAAAGCACAAACTACGGGGTAGAGACACACCAAGCTAATCACAGCCAGTACACAGTCATAAAAGCATGAAGTTAGAGGAGGTGAAGGGGCCCAGTGCATCGTGGGAAGTCTGGATGTGCTGCTGGAGGCTTGCGATGTAACAAGAAGCCCCATCAAAGAAGAAAAGTACTTTAAGCCATCGGCCTTTATGAGCCTCCTAAAGCAAAGGTGGTTTTTCAAAATGCTTTCTTTATGTCCACACCTCTAAAGAAACAGTGTGAAACAGACACAGTTAGAGGGTTTAGCTAATTACGTGTCTTCTAAGGACAAGAAAATGTGTGCGTTCAAAATGAAAACTTGAGTCAAAGACCCACAAAGAAGTCCTCAGGGCGCTTTGGACGGTAAAAAGAGGGGAAACCCACAGAAAGACATCCTGACTCACACACAGATTCGATCTAACCACATGTCATCTGATCTTTATCTTTCTTCAAGACTTTCCCTGATTTAAAAAAAAACAAACAAAAAAAAAAACAGGTTCACTTCTCGATGAAAAATAGGACGATTTTTTAGATATCTTGACATTTGCGCTGTAACTGTGAGGATTATTTCTCAAGTTATTTGAATTCTGTCAGACCAGAAACTGACAGGAATTACAAAACCTTGTTTTGTTTCTTTGTGTGTGTTTATGTGTGTGTGTGTGTCCTTGACTACATATGAACATCTGTTTCCAGATGAGCGTGTCGGGGAATGAATGTGTGTTTGTTATAAGGGACGTCTGTTCCATCATCAGAGCGTTACTCTGCACATTTCAGACAGATGATCCTCTGGCTCCTCCCGTGTGTGTGTGTGTGTGTGTCTGTGTGTGCGTCCTCCTGCTGTTACCTGTGCAGCCTTAAATAAATGAGCAGGGCTTCCTGTGTGGGCTGTGAATGTGTGATGGAGGGCAGAGCCGGTCAGAAATTTGACAACAAAATGAAAAGTATATAAACGGCATAGTCTTTTTTTTTTTCTTTTTGGTTACAGAAACTAAAAACCTGTCTTTAACTGTCTGTCATTTATTGGCGACCATCACCACCCACTTCCAATGCGGTGTTCTCAGCTAGCTTCTAATTTAACACAGGGTTCAAATCCTCAAATCATTTAATGACTACGAGAGTTTAGAGGATTCAGTTTTTCTGTCAGTAGGAAACTATGAAACATCCGAGCAGTTTTTTTATCTCGTTTGATCAACTGAAACTAAAGGACCTAGAAACTGATCATCGATGTCTGAGCTCAGGGAAAAGCTTGTTGATTTTCACCAATTTCTGTCTTCACTTTGAATAAGATTTTCAGAAACAGTCCCAAATGAGTGAGATACTCTTTTGCGTGAAGCTTTGGTTGGGGTCTGTCCACAGGCTTCGGTCCGGATCCTCTGGAGCTTAGAGCTCTTCTTTAATCCTCAGTTTATGGTCTCCTTGAGATTTGCAAAGGATCAAACTGCCCTAAGTATAAAAATGTGTCCCAAAAAGGGGAAATAAAGGGAATGGAACTGCCTTTGAACGGTGTGCTTTGGTGGTGGGAGGCCACGGCCTGCACACAGCCGTGCAGCCCTCAGGCAGGGACTCTGGAAACCAACGGGGGGGGGGTGTTTTAGAAGTGCGGCCCCGCGCCCCCCCCCCCCCCCCCCCTGTAGCTCCGCCCTGCCTGCCCCTCAGGGACTGACGGGTAACGGGCCGTGAAATATTCCAGTAACGGAGACGGGAGGGCGTTGGCAGGGGGACAGAGGTGCAGGAGCAGCTCTGGCCCCCACCCAGAGCTGGACCCGATCCCATCATGTCTCCTCCCGCCCGCCCGGCTCCGTTTAGCTCTGCTGGCTCGCCCTCTCCACATCTGTGTCCAAACTCTTCCTTCCACTCCCAGCCGCTGGCTCCTCTAAGCCGGCCGCAGCCTCTGATCCCGGAAGCTCCGGCCTCCCAGTGAAGCTCAAACCGAGCCTCGGGGGGGGGGGGGGGGGGGGGGGCCGGGGGGAGGGGGGGGGGGGGGGGGGGCATGGGCTGGTGAATTTGGGTCAGCAGAGGGAGGCGAGAGGAGAAGTGGGAAAAGGGAAACGGGGTCAGGGCTGGGGATCCTGACCCAGAGCAGGTGCTCCAGATCCCAGAGGGGAGAGGCTGCTGGGCCAAAGTCCTGCTGGGAGGAAGAATGAGCCCGTCTTTAGTGGGTCATCGGTCCAGTCAGACGATTGGTCAGTGAGACGCCCAGCGCTTTTGCCACGATGAAATAAAAGCGTCTCCAAAGGGTTCAGATGAGGGTTAGAAATCACATGTGTCGTTCCATTGTCTTCTCCTTTTAGCAAATGATGCATTTTTTCCCCTCTGTTTGACTATTGTCCTCCTCTCTGTCTGCTCTCAGAGGCTGAAGGATGAGATAGCAGATGTGACCAATGAGATTGAAAACCTGGGCCTGACTGAAGAGAGGTAGAGTGTCTCTCCATTACAATTTCTGTGCTGTTGTGTGTGTAGGAAGTGCACTGTACAGCTCATATTTCATCTTTATTTCTCATGTCCCAACTCTTGCGTCACGTCAGAGCTTAACAGAAAAAACCTCAGAGCGAGCCCTCTCATTTTGCCTGACTAACGGTTAATAAACTTTTCGGGGTGAATGCTTCAAACGTGACCCGCTAAAGGTTTCACCCCGGCAGCCCAAGATGACCGGAGTCCTTGGCGACGCCAGTGGTGACGCTGTGTTTACAGGTCTAATCTGTTTTCCAGGAAAAGCATGCAGAGGAATAAGCAGATGGCCATGGGCCGAAAGAAGTTCAACATGGATCCCACAAAGGTAAAGATGGAGAAAAATGATGAAAGCTAATGCTTAAGTGAGCTCTTCTTCTGGATGCTGGGCAGCGCTGTGATCCAGGGCTCTGTGCACTAGTAAAAGTGTTTAGCTCATATTTAAAAACACATTTCTTTCTCTGGTTTGATACTTCTCAGAAGCATTGACAGTGTTTTGTCACCGGCTCCGATTTTCCTTCCCAGGGAATTCGCTTCCTGATCGACAGCTCCCTGCTGAAGAACACTAGCGAAGACATCGCCCAGTTTCTCTACAAGGGGGAGGGGCTTAACAAGACGGCCATTGGCGACTACCTCGGTGAGAGGTAACGTATAACAAAGATTTTCCTCTAACTCTTGATTAGGACAGATGTCTTCGAGAACATAAACGATACCCCGAAACTGCAAATGCTTTTCTGGATAAAAGTCGTAACGTAGTAATAACGCCTCTGCTCCTCCCTCGGGTGCTCGTGGGCGTGGTCTTTGTGGGCGATTCCTGCGTGGAGCAGAGATGACTTCAACATCAAGGTTCTGCACGCCTTCCTGGAACTGCACGAGTTCACGGACCTGAACCTGGTCCAGGCCCTCCGGCAGTTCCTGTGGAGCTTCAGGCTGCCGGGCGAGGCCCAGAAGATCGACCGCATGATGGAGGCCTTCGCCCAGCGCTACTGCCACTGCAACCCCGGAGTGTTTCAGAGCACGGGTACGTGAGCACGTGTTCAGAGGAGCAGCAGCTCTGAGCGTCACAGAGAAGAGAGAGAACACCAAAAAAAAAACAGACTCCACAAAAACTGAAGTGGATAATCTGTATTTTTAAGCGCAACCTGCAGTAATGTGAACCCCGAAGTCCAGAGAGGGTCAATCACCCCCCCGCTTCTGTTTGCAGACACCTGTTATGTGTTGTCCTTTGCTGTGATCATGTTGAACACCAGTCTGCACAACCCCAATGTGAAGGACAAGCCGTCGGTTCAGAGATTCACCGCCATGAACCGAGGAATCAACGACGGCGGGGACCTGCCGGAGGACCTGCTCAGAGTGAGGAAGGCTCACTCTCCAAACACAAAGCACACAAAACACCTCTGACGATACACAAACTTTAGACCGCTGGAGTATCTTATGATGACAGGAAATGTCATGATATAATGATAATAGAAAAAAAAAAGTGGATCACACTTTTTGGGTTGTACACTACAAAGGAGGACTCTTTCTACCAGTCGCTTTAATTTGAAGATGTCCGAGTCCTTTTCCTACAGCCTGCTTTATGTTAGCTTACCATGAATTTAAAATCCAGTTCTAGTGCATCCAAAACATCCTCCGATGATAGAAACAGTTTGATGGCGACAGCAGTTTTCAGCCGCGAGCACGGCGGGAGTCAAACGTCTGGCTTTTCCCGACAGAACCTGTACGACAGCATCAAGAACGAACCCTTCAAGATCCCGGAGGACGACGGGAACGACCTCACGCACACCTTCTTTAACCCCGACAGGGAGGGCTGGCTGCTGAAACTGGGTATGTGAGCTCCCACGCTGGCGAGCCGGCGCCGCCACGAAATGATCAAACCGAATCAAGTTGAACCAAATGCTGTTTTCTTTTAGTTGTTTTTTTTATTACGATGACACTCTCGTTGACATTTTCTTTGTCTGTGTTTCATGGTTTTGACTCCAGGAGGTATGTACAGTTTAAACTGCCCAGCTTCAGTGCTTTGCTTTGCCAAGCTGCCCCCCCCCCGTCCCCTTCCCCCACACCTCTGGCCTCCCACTGGCAGCGTGCGCTCACCTTTGCTTGCATCAGGAATGCAGACAGAATGGGTTTGGGTGATTCGTTGTTAACCCCCGGCCGTGTCCTGGTGTGGCTGTCTCACGTCTGCTTCCCGCCGCTGGCCACAGCTTTAACCGGGGGCTTCCGCACTCGCCGGGCTTCAGTCAAACTGCTGCTTCGCGCCGTCTAGCGTGCGTCAGGCCGCAGCTCACCTGTGATCTGCCCCCAGGTGGACGAGTGAAGACCTGGAAGAGACGCTGGTTCATCCTCACCGATAACTGTTTGTACTACTTTGAATACACCACTGTAAGTTCTTTCACGTTTTTTTCTGCGTCAGAGTTGTGCAAAGTGCTGACTTGAGGCTGACTGGATGCACACGCTGTCATTTGTTCCACCTATTTACAAGGACAAGGAACCCAGAGGGATTATTCCACTGGAGAATCTGAGTATCAGGGAAGTTGAGGACTCAAAGAAACCGGTAAACATTTTTTTTAATCCTTTTTTTTTCTTTTGCAGTAGAAAAATGTTGATGAACACTATGGGGATCACAATGAATTGACAGGAGTTTTTTTATTTTTCCTGAACTTTAGCTACATAACAGGAGTAAGAAATACCCATTTTAAAACAGTTACTTGTATCTGACAGATTGCAAACCGATAGCCAGTAGTTTTTATTCTTGTTCATCTCTAAAACATACAGAAAAGTACTTAGAAAAAAAAAAAAATGATTGTATGGCTGGTAAATAACAACCCCCCATGGGCTCCATTTAAGTTTTTGTTGAACATTTCCACCCTTTTCTCTTCTCTCAATCTCTCACAGAACTGCTTTGAGCTCTTCATCCCCAACCACAAAGACCAGGTGATCAAGGCCTGTAAGACGGAGGCGGACGGCCGCGTGGTGGAGGGGAACCACACCTTCTACCGGATCTCCGCTCCCACCGCCGAGGAGAAGGACGAGTGGATCAACAGCATCAAGTGAGTCGCTCGCTCTTCCCCCCGCCGCAGACGGCCGGAGAGACGGCGGCTAACCGCGCTTTCCCCGCCTCCGCCCGCAGGGCCGCCATCAGCAAAGACCCCTTCTACGAAATGCTGGCCGCTCGGAAGAAGAAGGTCTCAACTCTGAAGGGGCTGTAGACGGTTCAGGCAGCGCAGGCCTGCTGCAGGACCCGGACCCAGACCCAGACTCCGGCTCACCAAAAGGCTCCTTTTTTTTTTTTGTTACTCTACGAATGACGGCCCGTCTGCAATGGTTTGACTTCGGATTTAAGCAGAGGAAACCGGCGATGAGCTCGGTTTGCTTCTGCTGTTGCTGGAATCTGCAGAACTGACTTTTCCCACGAATGGAGTATCTCCATTTCTCACACAGGAAAAAAAAAAAAAAAAAAATCCAAACAGGGGAACGAAAATCAGTGTTCTAGATTTTACGGCGCAATTCACATTAAAGTGCTCCGAAACGTTCAGAGGACTGGAACCTTTGACCCGAGAAATCAAACCCGCGCAGTCCTACATCCGACGGGGTGACGATGGGCCACCAGAGACGCTTTGCTCCCTCTTCAGACACACAGACGCTTTACAAAAGCCTATTTTCTCACTGCTGTTGTGGCACCGTTTGAGTAAACACAAACAGCTGCGTATTTATTTATCCATATTTCTTGTAATTTATTGTCTGATTAAAACGTTTGCGAACCAAATCCTGTGCCGCTGCTTTTAACGCTTAACAGAACTAAGTTGCGTATGAATAACAGAAACCAGGACTTTGACACGAATGCGTTCAAATCTGTCAGGTAAGCGCTCGTCTCGTCCTTATCTAGCTGTTATCTTACATAAACTGGATGTCTGCCTCCCCGGGCCGCCTCTTCCTGCCGTGGCTTATCTGATGGTGGTTGAAGCCACCGTTTTAAAATCTGTCAACAAGCTGGGGGAAGCGGGGAGTTTCCCCCCCCCCGTCCAGAGGAGACGCGGGGGCCTAAACAAACACGGATGCGGTGGGCAGGCTCGTGCTTTGATTCTGATCAGCAACCCGAGCGTCTGCACGCCGGCGCCGTGAAGCGGAGAGATAAACCCGGCCCAGGGTCAGTCTTTAGCTGCATCCATCTGCGTTTAAGTGTTGAGGAAAATAAATCAACGATCTGTGGAATATCATGGAAATGCTGATGAGTTTAAAGTTATCAAAGGGCCACAGATTGATCAGAAATGTGCGTCAGCCCCCTTTTTTCTTTAAAAGTTGGAGTCAAATGTTTGTTTCAAGTGACACAGAAATGTTCAACCTGGAAATGAAGCCGATGGCATCTGTCCTTCTTACATAACCTAAAGGGTTTGCAGGACCGCTGGCATGATTGGAAACGGCGATGGTAATAATTATTATGAGAAACAGAGCTTTTAAGACTCCAGATGCCCCAAAGTGATTCTGGCTGCTGCTGTCGGCCGAACACCGGAACAAACAAACAAACTAACAAACAGACAGACCTACAGACAGAAGACGCTCACCATTTTCTGGATGACCTGGCTGATTTTAGTTTGAATGTGTTGAAATAACCAAAAAATGCCGGTTGTCGCCTCAAAACGGCGGCATGGTGACCCCACTCCCCTTTTAAAACAAGGTGACGTGCGTGTGACAGAGAGGACAGACGGCTGCTTCCAAAACCTGTCGCCTTTTTTCCTTTAATTTACAAACATGAGGAGACACGGCTGCACACGTTTGAGAGGGCAGAGCTGTAAACACGCCGCCAGAAGCTGCTATTACGGCTCCTCCGGGGACCGCGGCGCTCCACCACGCCCGTCCGCTTACCGTCACAGCTCCTCATTACAGAGGGCGCATCCACCCCCCCACACCCCCCCCGGGTCTGGTGCATGCAACAGCGTGAGGGTGAAGGTTTTTTCGAAACGTTTGAGGCAAGTGCCAGCACAGGAACCGGTGATCCACAGTGTGGTGACGTCTGTTAATGCATAAGTTACGTAGAGTGGGTGAAGCCGTAAACCGGGCGGTCAGTTCTGGAGGTTTACATGCTGTGTGGTCCACCCATTTGTCTGTTTTCCGCCACGCACTTTCGAAAGGTGCGGCCGTCTCTCAGAACGCCCGTCAAAGTGTCTCTCCAACCCACCTGGAAGGAAGGGAGAAAGGAAAATGTTCAGAGTGCTGTTCCAGCACATTCATTCTAAAAAGATGCCTATCAACTTTCTCAGTTGGGTTCAATAACAACTTACTGGGGAAAGAGGTAGGGGGGTTAAAGTTTAAAATTTGAAGTGTTTTTATGTCGGGGAAGGGGGCCACTAGAGGGCGCACGCATCCCCCACAAGCCGGAGCATCCCTCAAGTCACTGGAGTTCAGCTGATTTTACCGCTGAGGATTCTGGAGGAACTCCAAGCCGTTGTCACGAGTGTCCGACAATAGAAGGACTGAGCTGCCGGTAAGATCTTATCGGCCCGATAACAGTCACGGCTATTGTTCGAGAGTCACGTTTTATTTTTTCCCCTAACAGGAAAATATGCATCTAAAAATAAAGCAGATACAATACCGGATGGAGTGTCGTGAGTGTTTTACGACAGGCCCGGAGGAATAAAGGGTTCTAATGCGGTTTGTCCGAATAAGCGTGACTCATCAGGATAAAAAAAAAAGAGGTATTGTCGTTTTGTTGTCCAGCTCGCTTTTGTTTTCCATTAATATTTCATCTCAGCCCACCAGATAACAATGAGCCCATAGAGCTGGCACTTTTACTCAACTTCCTGATGTAGTTCTGTTCATTAATTAGCCTTTTAAAGCTGAAGGAACCTACAACCAAAGGGAAACCTACCACATTGCTCATTCAGACTTTTTAAATCGGCGCCAGAATGAGAAGTGTGTTGATTTCAGTCAGAGCTTCTTCTTTTTTTACACTGTGCTGAGTGGAAAAGTATCAGGTGACCGCTCTGAAACTTTCACCTGAGCCACTATTATGTGTCAGGTCTGAATCTTTGTCTCCAGAGTTCCCTCAGAGGAGCTTTCATATCCAACAAACGCATTATGAAAGCTGGCACTGGGAGTCTGGTGGTAAGCCCCACATGAGTGCGTCAAACATTGTTAAACAATCTTCTAACATGAGGACTTTCTCCATTCTACCAACAACAGTTGAAGGGAATCTGTCAGGAGGTGTGAGCTTTACTACATGGGGGTTTGTGTACGGTGCCTCGGGGCTGACAGATGAGCTATTTTTAAATAGTTTCG
>JABUIW010000056.1:1548783-1580354 GCA_013363375.1 Menidia beryllina
GTGTGTGTGTGTGTGTGTGTGTGTGTGTGTGTGTGTGTGTGTGTGTGTGTGTGTGAGTGATGCTGCACAATATGTTGAGGTCTGAATTTTGTCTATGAAGGCAAAACTTTCAAAACCTGAACAAAAATAATGAATGTGAGGCTGTGTGAGCAAATTCAGCTTCTGAGTCCTGAACTCGCCTTTGAATTTGTGACATATCAGAGAGGCTTTGGAGTGTTCCCGGCTATCTTTTCAATACGTTGATGCAAAAATAAAATTGAGATATTTGCTGCAAATTAGTTGAACAAAATGTTGTTTACTCACGGAACAGAATACAGGACAGATGTGTTTGCGTGACATTTAAAACAACCCCAGTCAGGACAGACACAATCTTCCTGCTCGGCCACTTTACGCACCCGGAACAAGATAACAGGACATACCTTTACTAGAATAACCAATTGTTTGTATTCTAAATAAGTAGTTTTCTCTTTGTGGGAGCATGTTTGACACGTTGGTTACAGTTTCTGAAAACACACAGCATCTGTAACATTACCCTCTTCCTTATCTTGATGTATTTGCTGTGGTTGTTTTTTGTCAGCTTCTAAAGAAGCCCAAAACTAGATGGAGTGTGGTGTTTGGGGCAGAATTTGGATGCTAATGCTGGTCCTGACAGAGGGATGCATCCATGCTCTCAGCAGAAATGGTCTCCGTTTAGAGTGGCTGTCAAGGAGCCGTTCTTAAGGAAAGAAATCGGGGAGAAAAGGCTGAGCTGTGGCACGGGACACTAGAAGTGGACCGAAAATCAGTGGCAAATGGGTCTGATGGAGGGATGAATCCTCCCCGGAGCCTGGACCTGAACATTGAGAACGGGACTGACATCCAAACAAGAGCTTTGGGACATCTTTCAAAAAGCCTGGACAGCTAATCCTAAAGGCTTCTTTAAAGATAGGGCGACTTTAGCTTTTTGCCTCTACGGTAGTTCGTATTGTGTTCATTTGCCTGCATCGTATTTCCGTCTATGTCAACATAGGTGGAAATCCGAGCCGGCTTGGACTTTCACACGCTCCCGAGTGGCGGGTTTGACGCCCGTGTACACGTTCGCACCTGTTTGGGTCTCAGAAGAAATTCTTGATGAGCGGGGTGACCAGTTTCACCCACAGCTTGACGTGGCGGTCGGGCCGCTGGAAGGTGGTGCTGGACACCTCTGTGGAGCGCCGGTACAGCATCTCCTGCTCCTGCCGGGGGGTCCAAACACAGGCGGGTTACAGGTGGGTTACAGATGGGAGGAGACCGCTGGCGGTCCGAGGGCCCACCTCCTGCAGCTGGCTCTGCAGCTCCTCGTTCTCCGTCACTATGGCGATCTGGGCCTCCAAGTCGCGGTGGACCGAGCGGTAGCCGAAGTTGGGGGAGCCCACCAGAGTGAGGCAGGGCCGGTCCTGCCCCCGGAGGTAATACCACAGACCTGCGGGGAGAAGGGAAAAAAACAAAGAAGCCCGGTCACCGGGGAGGAAACGCTCCGCTCGGCCCAGACCACAACTAAAAGGAAGCCCGGCCAGAAATCCCCGGCCTGGATCCAGAACCCAAAAATATGAGGGGAACCAGCGCGCATCCTCGTCCCGAGGCCGAAAGCCAGCCGCTGCGCAGGCCTTCGTTTCTCACGCAACGTACCACAAGAAGAGCAGAGCAGCAGTTTTAATTCTTCACTCGGCTGCCTCTTTGCATCGGGACAGACAGCGTGTCTTTTCTCGTTTTATGAGAAACTGTTTAAAAATAAAAACAGCCTTTCCATTAAAAGCGTATTTGAAAAAATCATTTTAAATGTGAGGGAAACTAAACTTGGAAGAAAAAGATTTGCTTGTGCTGCGGCTTAATTCGACTGCCTCAAACGAAGAAAATAAGAATATAGATCAAACATTTGGAGGAAAGTGTTTCTGCACTGTGAGAGACACCCGACAGGTGCTCGCCCGGCTCATAAACCGAGCAAACAAAGAGGAGAGAAGACAAAGTTTGAAAGCACCGAGACGACGGCGGTGCTGACTCAGCAATCGGCCTCAAACACGAGCGTTTGCTCTGGTGTGGTCTCTGCCTTTCAAAAAAAACAAAGACGAGAGGAGTCTGCTCAGGTTTAAGTGACTGCTCAGGGTTAGGGGGCGGAGTGTTCTCTTGAATAAGGGCTGCTGAGATCAAAGAGAAGTTACAAGGAAAATAAAACTCCTGCAAAGAATAAGGGAAACTACCGTCCCGGGAGGCAGATGACAGTCTCAAATAAAGGCCACGTCTGGGGCGCCATGTGTTTGCTTCAGTTAAACTAGGCTCATCTGCATTTAGAATAGAACAGAATATTTTACTTTCTTCATTTATTCAGCCTCTGTGTTGGATCGACTTCAGCTTGTTAACCGACATCTGTGCTGATCTATGTCTGCCATTCCAAATATAGTAGAACCTCCACATACAGATTTCATTTGTTCCGGGACCTACTTCTTATGTTAGAATATTTGTACGTTGGTTAAAATATTCCCATTAGACACTGTAATTCATATAATTCGTCCCACAGCCCAAAAACCTACGATAACTCCTTAATAAATAATGCAGATAATTACACATTGCAATAAAACAAATGCATTATATGAGATGTAAAAATAAATAAATGATAAAGAAATAATAAATAAAGGGGGTTTTATTGGCATTTCACCTTAGTGACTGAAATACAGTACGTAACGTAACTTTCAGTACGTGAACTTTAAACTAACTTACCTTATTTATTTTAATTCAATTTTTTTTTTTCTATGACTTTGATGTCATATGTATCGAGGCGTTGAGTTGAATATTTGATAGAATTTCACTGTTGGGAAATTTGTATGTTTAAGCAATCGTGAGTAGAGGTTCTACTGCATTTCCACAGATCTTCTCTACCAGTATGTCACGAGAACTGAAAAAAAAAAAAAACACGGCGACACACCTGTGCACACGTGTGTGCGTGTTTGTCTAAATTCTTCGACATAAAGACGGTTCTGAGGAATCCGAAAGAACAAAAGAGGAGACCAGTGTGTCTGTGTGCTGGCGTTTGACCTTTGGCGTGGAAGGTCCACTGCGGCCGGTGGTACTCGTGCAGGTGGACCCTCCTCTGCTGGCCCAGCCGGCACACTTGGTTGTAGAACTGCCTGGCGATGTGGATGTAGGCCGCCGGGATGGCCCCGGCCACGCCCTTGGCCCCGAAGAAGCCGTTGACCTCGGGCGAGGCGGTGAGGATCCGGTAGCTGGCGCCGGCCCCGAGCACCAGCCGCATGTAGGCCCGGGTCAGGTTAAAGTAGCCCGAGGTCAGGTAGACGGTGGAGTCCGGCCCGGCGTCCGTCAGCAGCCGCTGGAGACGGCGGGAAAATAAAAAATTCTTAAAAATGCGGATGGAAATGCGGTGGAAAACATGGGGGGGAGGGGGCTCACCTGGGTGACCTGCTCGTCCACCTGGATGCCCAGGGGCTTCATCTGCACCAGGGGGAACACCCAGGTGTCCTCCTCCCCGTCGCTCGGCCCCTCGTCCTCAGAGTCCTCCGGCCGGCGCTGCAGCCGCTGCCTCACCTGGGCCGTGTCCACCACCTCCATGATGCGCCTCCTCGCCGCCGCCGAGAAGTCCTGCCGGTTGCCTGTCGGGGCGAGCGGGAGGGAGAGAGAGGGCACGGGTCAGGGGCCGGGTCAGAGCACTCCCCCGGGTCACCGCACTCTGAGCTTTAGGTGTCACGGCGTAAAGCCTGGACTCCCGTTTGGAACACAAATCGCTCAGTTTTGAGGATGGAGGCTTTACGGGGAAGCTGTGTGTGAGGGTTGGGGCTTTTTAAGGAGAAGTTTTGGCTCCGCTGCAAACCAAAACACGTCAGGGTAGCGTTATAGGAGGTGGCGGAAACAACTCAGACGTCCGGTAGTGTGTAGGGTTGTTAAACGTGATACTGAGCTGAAAACGGCGGCTTCTGATTGGCCAGAGTCAGCGTCCCCCCCAAAAAAAGAAAATTTTATGACGCTAACAGACAACTGTTGCCATGGAACTTTAAAAAGGCTTACTTTAGCTGCACCAGGAACCTCCAGGACCCTGGAAAGCGAGCGAGAATTACAGTGACCAATGGGAGAACGCTGCATGAGGCATGGAAAGCATCCGTCACGCTGAGCTTTAGAGCTGGAGAAGGTGGAAAACAGACCCGCATTCATCCTGAACAGATTTGTAATCCACACTTTCGCATGTTTGTCAGCCGGACTTTGTTTTATATCAGCCCGTTGAAAAAAAAGAGCTGGCGTGAACACAATCAATGACCATCACTGATTATTACAAGTCAGTTTTTTAAGGCCATCTAAGCAGATTGAATGTCAGAACGAAGATTACCAGAATACTGGGTTAGAAGCTCCCATTGGTGAATGCTGAAATGGGTTCTGTCATTTACCAGAAGACCTTCTCATCTCATTCAGGGGTGTCACACTCCAGTCCTCGAGGGCCGCCGTCCTGCAGGTTTTAGAGGTTACCCTGTTTCAACACGCCTGATTCACATCAGAGAGCCATTAGCAGACTGGTGCAAAGCTCTATAGTGTCCAGAGGAGATAGAGTTTAATCAGAATCTGGTGTGCAGAAGCAGGAAACTAAGCAGGAAACTCTAAAACCCGCAGGACGGCGGCCCACGAGGACTGGAGTTTGACAGCCCTGAATAAGTTCCAAATTTTCCATAGTAATTCAACAGAAATACTGTCAGCTGGATTTTCCGCGGCTCCACTTTTTGTATTCCCAGTAACCGTGCGTGTGTGTGTGAGTGTGTGTGTATCGGTTCCCAATATGTATCTCCTCCCAGCAACACTGTGACAACACATCTCCACTCCTGGTGTTGGTTTCACAGCCTGGCAGACATGATGTCATTCGGCTCCAAAACTAAAGACGATGACGTGCTGCGCTTCGGTTGCAGGTTGCAGAAGTCTGCGCGTGTGTGCACCCACACACACACACACACACACACACACAAAATCCTGATAATTTCACATCCGGCAAGCTGAAGACTCATCCGGTTCCTACCTTTGTAGGGGTGCACCATGCCCTCCAGCATGGCGACCGAGTCGTCGGGCTGGAGCTGCATGGAGACGTCCCCCACGGCCTCCACCAGGTCGGAGAAGAAGTCGGCCACCTCCCTGCAGTTCTCCAGCAGCACGTAGCGGTCCTGTCTGTTGGTGAAGTACGAGTCGCTGAGGTTGGCCCTGGGAAGGGGAAAAAAAAAACAAAAAAAAACGGCACCGGGAGGTTAAAAGGCCGCTCGGAACAAGAGCCTTCACGGGGTTTTTTCGGGTCGACCTAATTAAAGAGGAATGCCTGTTTCAACGATGCTCGAAAGGAAGTACTGATGTTTTTTTGTGTGTGTGTTTTTTTCCCGTTTTTGTTTAACCTGTTCGTCCAACTTTAATGTTGACATACCAGAAACTGTCATCTTGACGAGGATGGATCATTTATAGTCAATAGCCCCGTTTTACCAACCCAGTTAAACATGATTCTCTGCCAAGGAGGACAATGGTGGGAAAACTAAGCCTGAGAAATTTGGCACAGGAGCACACCCGATGCCCTCCTTCTTCTCCGCACGTCAAACATGAGTTTCCTCTCACAGTGGTTCTTCTCGGCACATTAGTTCACTTATCTTTCTTAAACGCGAAATGGAGCTGGGTGTGGTTGGGAGGTTGTTTATTGTTCTTTACACGCTACTCAGTAATTTCAATTAATTTTACTTTCCTACATTCTTAGATTTTTTGGGGATTTGTAAAAGTTTTTTTCTATGTTTATTCTTCTCTCTCTCTTTTGGTTCTTATTTCTATGTGTATATGGTGGGGCCGTGTACATATATGTTTAAAAAAATTGTGAAAAAAAGGAAAAGGTCAACTGTATTTCTGTGGCTGGAATTACTGTGTGTATTATTATTATATATTTTATATTCTATTATATATTTTGTATATTATTGTATATTGTATGTGTACTGGAACCGGGACCGGAACGCACCCGCTGATGATGATGCTGTCGTCGAACAGGTAGACCTTGATGTGCTGCACGCCGATGGTCTCGTTGAAGCGCTGAGGGACCAGCAGCCGCAGCAGCCCCCGCAGGTCCGGCGTGTGGTACAGCGACACCCTCATCTGGGAGGTGAAGCGCCGCAGCAGGGGCAGCAGCATGGTCCTGGAGTTGACCCGCCCTACACGTCCACACAAACACACAGATATTGGGCGGGTCAGAACGGCAACGCGCGGCCGTCTGGCCGGCGGCTGTGCGGTCAACAGGAGGGTGCCGACAACCTCTGGAGCCGCGCGTGTAGTCCAGCAAGACGGAGACTTTCAGGTCGGGGGAGCGGCCGTTCTCTTTGGAACGCAGCAGGGCTTCCTCCATGCAGTCCACCTTAAGGAGAGCAAACATGTCCATTTAGCAGACGCTTTTATCCAAAGCGACTTACAAAGTAGACACAATTTTGCAGTTATATGACAATAAGTCCTCTAGAGGAAAACCCGTAGTCAGAATCAGTGGTGACAGCAAGAGAGAGAGAAGGAAGTACAGAAAGAGTAATGGAGGGGGTATAGAGGTATGGGTAAGACTCTCTAGTTCCACCATCTTGGAACAACACATGAAAACAGTCTTGGATTGTCTTAAGCGTGGCGTAGGCACTGCTGGACCACAGTCCATTGCTGACCGGAGTGACCGAGTTTTGACATGAGCCTTTGCAAGAGGGTTCAAGTAGACCGGGGCCGTGCCCTGGATGAGTAAGATGATCGGAAACATGACGAAGGACGACTGCAGCAATTCAACATTTCATTTATGCAACATAGATGGATTCATCACGCATATGTAAAAAAAAAAAGAACATCACAACCAGGTTCGTCAGCCATGACGTCAATCATCTCCAGAAGACTCACTCAGTTTGGATGTGTTGTAACAAAGCCTCCAGTGATCAGCTGTGCATGTAGGTCTGATGGGCAGACTCATCTTTACATTCCCCCCCCCCCCCCCCCGCCCGACAGACTTGTGCGTTTCAAACACGTATTGTGACTCACAAAGGCGTGCCGACGCCTATCGCATGCGCTGGTCTTTGTCCCGAGGCAAATTCTTGCTTTGAAGGAAACACGCAAACAAGCCACATCTGACTCAGCGGCCTCGGCGACAGAGCTGCCCCCCCCGGGAGATGACAGACCTTATCCTGTAACTCGCTCTGAAAACCGCCCGGGGAGTTAGTTGTGTTTGGAAAACTCTGCTGCATCCGGGAGCTTTTAGGCCCATGCGAATGAAAGCAAATGGCGGAGAAATAAAAAGAGGAATATGTTCTGATCGTTGTGTCTGGAAAGAACTAAAGGTCGAATTAAATGTAGGTGTACCAGCTCTCTCTCTTAAATGAACACTTTTCTTTTACTTCTACAGCCATTTCTTTAAACTAGTGAAAATAAAAGAGAAAAAAAGCTGTTTTTAGCTCAAACCCACAGGTTTGATGTTTTATCCCTTTTTGTGGTCGTTATCTGGATTTCGTTACTGTCTCAGCTGTTGGAGAAAAGAAAAATGCATCTAAGGGCTGTTTGAGCTAATGGATAAAAAAAACAGGCCGTTTGAGCTACTGAAATATGATTTTAGATAAAAAAGTCCTCCTATTTTGTCAATTAAAAATCAAATGATTGATAGCCAATCTGTGCACGGCTGCTGCGGACTTAAGCAGGAAACCGTCACAGGCCAAAACACTCCACGTGGACCAGAACTGGATATTTCACAAACCACACGATGAGTTTTGTACATTTGCCCCGCCCGGTCCCGCATCTATAGTGTAAACAAAGCTTTTACCATCCAGGCAATTACTCTAACATTGTTTGTATATAATTAAAGGCCTTCGTGCACGTGTCCAACTTCAATTCTACCAGTAAACTCACTTTGCCTTCTTCCAGGAACAATCCATAGAGAGAAAACAGACTGAGTGACTAACGATTATAGATTATTTATTACTTCTTTGTAAATTGATTGACAGCAGATGAAGTGCAAAGGGTTTTTTACTGTGTGTTTACTGAGCGTGGGAAAAGCCTGACTCACTGCAGAGTGCCCTCTGCTCCACTAAGGGAACCGTGGGCATCTCAGTCCGCAGCTCACGTGTGGATCCCCTCGGATAGGAAACTGGGCGGCGTGGGCCGTGGCGTCCGGCCCGAGGTGAGCGCTGCGAATTACCCGTCCAATCAAATTTATCGTCCAATTAAAATTAAACTTCTCCAGCTCTTTGCGTCTAGAAAAGCGAGAGGATGTGTTCTCCTCTGTGATTGGATCTTAACTGGGCATGTCTTTTCTTAAACGGTGTTTCACAAGGTCCACCTGCTGGCGAACGGCTCCAGAGAGAAGACCAGCTGGCAGGCTCTAACCAGACCCTGCTGCTAATCAAAAACATTGACTTTACCTTTCAACTAAAGTTTGAGTTCTAACAGGCTAAAACACAAGTTTCTGGGTGGCATTTTGACAGAAAAAGCCTCCTCCTGTCCTCCTGGGACTGCTTTTGCCTTTTAGAATTTCACCATAAAAATAAAATAAAAAGTATTCAAGTCAGAAAATATCCATGATGCCTTTATAGTTTGTCCATTTGGATACTGTTACTTATTTACTCGTGTTTACACATAGAAACAGTGGACATCTGCTGCTCGGGAGGGAGTTTGATCCCCGGGGGTCCAGTTTCATCTTTAATGATAAGTTGCCTTTGGACAAAATAAAAGCAGTGGGACAGAATGGAGTTTGCAGATGGCCTGTCTGCTGAGATATAAGTAAATGATTTTTTCCCTTTATTTGACAGAAAGCAGTCTGCTATTTCTTAACCTACGAGGGGCGGACTTTGGGTAAAGAGGAAGCCATTAAATATTTGTGCTCATCTGGACAGCTTTGCTTTAGAATGCAAAGGGGAGAATTAGTCTTGGCCCGGCCGCCCTTCGGTTTATGTGGAGGATTAATGTTTTGCAGACAAACATCTTGCAATCAGACTGATATTTTACAATGTGCAGACACAAGCTGGAAACCTGCAATTTCCACTCCTTCCTTCCATTCGTGCCGCCTAATTACCGATTTCCCTGCGCAGCAAAGCCATCTGGAGACCAGCGAAAGCTTAAATAACCTTCACATGTAGTTTGCTGAGGACAAATAACGCTCGCTTTCAGCCTTCAGATTTTTGCCCAATGCTCGCGCTGCCTTTTGAGCAAACACATTCTTCTGGCGTGACTATGAGCAGCCGCCCGGCCGGCCGGGGGGTTCAAACTCTGTAGAAATGTGTCCTGGTTTTGCTCTGAAATCGCACCTGCTGTTTACATTTCTCGAGTCGCGGCCGCAGACCACGCTCAGACTTTTTTCGCGCCGGATCGAGTTTAGCTCGTTCTGTCCGTTTCTATCCCGCCCGCACGCGGGGCGCGCGAGGCCTCGCTGCACCTCGCTGACTCACGTTTCTAGTAAGCCGCCGTCCGGCGAGGTCACAGGGTTCAAGTGGCCGATTCAGGTTCTTAAACTGTAATTAAGCATGCGCGCCTCTCTCTGCGCTTCACCTTCTCTATTTTTTTTCTTTAAAAAACAAAACAAACATGAAAAACAGCTGTATAAGAGCATCTGTCCAGACTGTGGTTTGCCCGGGTTTTTGTGTTGTTTCGCGAGGCTTTCCAGGCATGAGGAGCGGCGGGCCACCACACGCCAGCGCTGGTCTCTTTATACCAATAAACCCTCACATTTCGGGGTCATTCCTTGTAGTCTGGCTGGAAGTCCTTTCTCATTCTCATTCTCAACAGACCGCGCTCGCGGTCGCCTTTTGGAAGAGACTCCTGACTCACATTTTCTGGCATGTCTGACCAGTTATCTGGCACGCTGCCCGTGCCGCCATGGCATTGTTCTCACCTGCCACATGCTAAACCGAGCAAGGCTTGTTCCCAGAAGCTGTAAGGAACACCGGGTTTTTTTGTTTTTTTTCTCACCAGCTCCTGCTCCAGCTGACCCGTTCCCAGGTACAACGAGGCCATCACCACTCGCTTCTGCGCCGTCCTGATACGCGCCTGACAGGAACGGAAACAGGAAAACAAAGAATCACAAAGGTGAGTGAAATCCTAGAGCTTGTGGGTGTAGGGAGTCTGGTAACAAATGGATATTTTCCGGACATTTACGGGCACACAGCTGCCCAGGGACAGAAAGAGAAAGAGAAAAAAGTGTAGCAATGGGGCCACAATACTTGTTTCTGAAAAGTTCAATGTCATCTAAAATTTTTTTTAAAGGTTTCGGGAAAAAAAATGAAGTAAAAGTTCATCATAATTTCCACTTTTGGCTGTGACAGGCTGCTGTTTTCAGTGGTTAGGTTCCAGTTTAGAACCGTATGACCCACTGATCAGGTTAACCTGTGGACCGCTGGACAGCAGAGAGGCCCAGGCTGCAGCTAAAAGAAACCAGAACCAGAAATAAAAGACACGGGATCTTACTCATACCTTTGAAATATGAACATTAAATCAACTAAAATAAAATTTGAGTGAGTGATTGTGATCGCTGTCGCATCAGCTTTAGAAGTGACGGGGAAAAACTTTTTTCTGGCTTTATTTATAGGGGCAATATAGGCAATATTGGAAAACTCCTTAATTAAAAAAATTATTTTAAGTTTCTAAATTATATGTAATGCAGTTGATGAACACCCAGCCAACACCAACACCAGAAAAAGAAGTTTAAAAAAAGCTAAGAGCCTGTTACTTGAGCCCCCTTGATCAACCCTCTTTAACCTTTGACCACCGTTTGAAATTAAATCTGTCACAATCTGAATGACATCGACTATTTAAGACCCGGTAGACGCCAAAAAAAACAAGACGCCTGCCGGCGGCACCGACCTTCATGACCTGGTAGAATTGGTCCGGTGAGCTCAGAATGTGGACGTGGTTGCCTGGGACCCGGAAGGCGGGCACCTGGTCCGCCATCCACCGGAAGCGGCTGCAGAGGCCGTCTGTGCCCTGAGCTCCGGCCGAGCCGGGGGGCCTGGAGCCGTGCCGCGGGGCCCGGTCGGTTTCGGCCAGCAGCGGCGCCAGGAGCAGCACGGAGGACCTGCGAATCGGGCAAACCCACCGTTAGACCAGCAACAGCACGTAAAACATCCCAACCGGACGGGACCTCCCTATAGCTCAGTCAACATCCACTTATGGAAAATATATCCAGAGTACACAAACAAGGTTAGCCATCGTTTGCCAAGTCTTCTTATTTTTTTTGGTACGTTTATAAATCATTTCCTTAAGTCAAATAACCGCCTCAAGTCTGATTTTGATCAAAATTGTGGTCAACCTGAGTTTTATCAACAGTGTTCTGCTTTATTGGGTTAAGAGAGGAGCGGTTTTAACGTCAGGCCTGCAGGACAGGCTGCCAGAAACCTTTAGCGTCTGGCCGATCTGCTCGCACGAATGAGTTTTTCTGCATTAGTTCTGATCATTTCTGTCCGATGTGCCGCGACCGACTGGACCCGGAACGCGGGCCTACCACACAAAGGGAGCAGCTCCCAGAAAGCAGCCGTGCAGCACATGACTACAACCATTATGACCATTAGAAAGTGAGAAGCTAGTGCTGCCCCCTTCCATTTTTAGGCATTCAGCGTTTTTTTTATATTTTTATTGGAGTGACTGTACGGCCAGATTAAAAAGTTTAATGGTTTTATGCATCTAATAAAAAAATAAAAAAAGATCTTCTTTATGATCTTTTTTCTTCATTGGACTTGGCTTCTATTACATAATGATGCCATTTAATAACGCATGTGTTGTTGTTCGTTTGGGGTAACGCATTCATCTTTAACGACCCTGCTAGCTTTGATAAGGGCTCGAGTCGTAAACGCACACGTGGCCCGGCTCCATTGAAATGTTTCGTTAAAGATAACGTCCTCGTGTCCGTCTGACTTACGGTAAATTATCTCGCCTTTTACAGCAGTGCAAATTACAAAAGACAAAAGTGCACTGAGGGGCTTATGTAACGAGAGATAGCTGCCACCCGTGAGCTTTACAACGGGGTTATGAGGCCTGGAAAGGCCTGGAAAGGCCTGGATGGGGCCTTGAGCTGCCGCAAGAACCGGAGCAGCTTCACGGGGCCTTCGGCAGCGGCAAAATATTATCTAACAAAAACAGAAAAAGGGCTTTGCGGGGCGTTCTTATAAGGGTGGTGTGTCATTGGGCCGTGTTGGTCAGAGGGACTGAAGTCCACGCCGTTAAACGCCACCTTAACGCGTCCTTTTTGGTCCCAAGACAGGCGGATCAAAATGACAAATGTCACCCCACCCCAAAGCGCCTTCGCCCCCTGATAAGAACCATGTGAGCGCATGGACAGAAATGTGGACAATATTCCCAGAAAATGGTCTGAAGTTGATGTCTAGATTAAGTTATTCGATTAGTTATCCGGTTGTTTGGAAAGAGAAGGGAGGAATTCTTTCGGACGTCACGGGTTCGGTGGACAATGCGGCGCTTTGGCCAGATGAGCCACCACATGGGGAACGTTTGCTCTGGTATGCGACATTGATGCGACACGCTCACCTGAAAACTGGGTTAGTGGGAAGAACCTTAGAAAAAAAACTCTCCATATCCTCATTCTTTGCGACTCAATAGTACAAAGAGCCGTTTGTAGCTTAAAGCCTCCATTCAGCATTGATAACATCTGATTGTGACGGTAAATGCTTGTGTGGAAACGGAGGGACTCCTCTGATGGCAAAGGCATGCGAGCGTGTGACAAAACAAAACAGCCTTTTAACAAGCTTTCTTCTTCCATCGAATTTCTCATCTGCTTGTTTGGAATTGAACCAATTCACAACAAAAGCTGAAACTCGGCCCCACCCTGACTCACAAGATCTTAAAATGTTACCAAGGAAATTCTTTTTTTTTTTTAAAGTCCTTGGGGGCATGACTTTGTGCATACCTGACGTTTCAGTTTCAAACCAGTGTGACACACCGGTTTCCCAAAACTGGCATCATAAAAAAGTGGGCCAACCACCAGAAACACTAATAAAACTCACAACTCAGAGCAGGGTCATCCGTTCAGTGCTGAACACCAACAAGGCGGAACCAAATTCTGATGCTTTCTATACAAGCAGGCTTCTCTTGTTCTGTTTCAACAGCTGTAAACTGGAAGAAGCTGGACGGAAAATTGAAAGACAGAGAGACTGTGAAATAGGGAAGCAAATGACAAAATATGTAGATCTCATTTTCTTATCTCTGGCTCCTGCCGGTCTTAACGCACAAACTTTTAGTTTGTTTCCTTTCGGGACATAATCGCTTCGTCAAGGAAATTAACTTGAGACAAAAGTGTCACGTAGTCTCTTTCTTTTTTTCCCCCCCCCTGAATCACGAACAGCCTCTGATGCGTTCCAGTCCCCCTGGAGCTCGGAAACACCTGGCTACGCACACACCGCTGAGTCAGTGTTACCGACAAATGCCACAAGAGAGACGTTGTGGTGCGTCTCATTTTCTCTGAGAGATCATCATACGAGTGAGTACATGGCTGAATTCACAGCAGTCTTTTCAGTCTAGATTTGATGGTGCTTTCAAGGGATCTGACAAAGAAAACAGGGACAAACGCAGAAAAGAGAAGGTTTGCTTGGATTCTGTGTTTAAAAAAATAAAAGACTTTACACTTCAGCCAAAGATTTTTTTATTTTATAGTTAGATGTTTGTTCGTTGACTAGTTACTCAGATGAGTCCGGTTGATGTGTATGAGTGATTCTGAACCATGCGAATCTGTTTAGGGACGTTACAACTAGTCACAGGTTTTTGGCCCAGATGACCCAGTTCTGTGATACCAAGGAAAGAAACCTCTGACGCATTCTGTGTTGTCACCGTGAACATTGCCTCCATCTTTTATGAAAGGAAATAGAGCCCAACGACTTCTAAAGGAAAAAGGGATAACTTACAATGGTGACAAATGAAATCATGAGAATATGTGTTAGGACAGGAAGATGACTGATAAGAGAAATTTTTTTTAATCTGATGACAACATCATGTTTATCGGACATTTTCTTTCCTTCCCTGATAACTTAAAATCACGGCCCTGGAAACTATGAGATATTTTCACTTGGATGTCTCCGTTTATACAGCCTGTGGGAGATTTTTTTTTATTTTTGTATCTTTTGTTAAAGCACAGGGTGACATGTCTAATGAGTTATCTATCACTCATCCCTGGAACAGTTAGAATAACGGTTATGATAAGTGAGCTCGGATTATCGCGTCTCTGCTGCTTTCTTTAGCCTGTCAGTATGAACTTCATTTATCCCATCTTTTATTGATCAAGGTAAAGTAGTCAGGAAGAGAGAGAAAGTTTTATTCCTCCATCTTACTTCAAAACCATGTAAAACAACTTGACCTGGTTGCTAAAAAGGTGTGACAATGTCAGCTTTATGTACATAAAGCTCGGGGGATTGCAAAAAAGCGCGCTTGTGCAACGCAGCGTTCAAAGCCTCTTTGGTAATGTTAAAAATAAGATTTTCAAAAGTCTTCTCAGGGATGACAGAGGTTCAATTCCTGCCCTTTAACTCCACCTAAGAGGTTTTGTGTTCTCACAGCGGGAAAGCTACAGGTGGGTGAAACTAAATAAAGATCTACCAGTTTCATTAAGTCTGATGACAGATCTCATTCTCCAAGATCGAAATGAAATGACTGGATTAAAGTTGTTGAAATTTCTAAAATTGTTTCAGTGACATTCCTACAGTGGAAAAGAAAAAATGTCTGCAGGAAAAAAATGTTATTGTCTGTCGTGACTACAAAAATAGAATGTCATTGTTTCGAGGAAAACAGAGGTGTGTCACCTCACCTACTTAATTGAGTAGCCAAACTCGATGCATTCTTGAATAAGCATTAATTAGAGAAAACATACATGTGTATGTTGGATAGGAGGTGTCAGATTTCAGTCTTAGTAAACTGACAGGCAGTGCATCGCAACGAGAACATGGTGTACTGTCTCAGTTACAAAACTTTGCCTGAAGGTTAGCCATCGTTTGCCAAGTCTGAGGACGTGCACTGTCGAGAAGAAACATGACAAATTAGTTTCTTGTTTAAGACAAAAGTGTGTCATAAGCTGCAAGTAAAGCGCGCGTGAATACCTAACATTTCGTACACTTGAAATTGCCGCATCGAAATACCCGCGTCCGACAATGGATGCATTAGCAGTAACATAATTAGCAAGGGATGCTAGTTGGCGGGACGGTGCAGACAGATTAACGTTGCTAACTCTTCGTGTCTGTGTCTGAGCTCAGGCACCGCGTCTCTTACCCTCTTCTTCTGTCCCTTACACGAAACAACCGGTCAGACATTCGGGTAAAAACCCCGGCGATGGCCGGTGAATACACGGAATGCACCAGCCTCCTCCAGGACATGGGAGCCGCCATTGCTGCTGCGCTACCGTCTTTGAAAAACTTTATGGACACCACTTTTAGTGAACAAACAACACTTTGTTGTCGGTGTACGAGCTGACAGTTAGCCCAACGACTTTAGTTGTAGAAGTCATGATGTTCAAATTTTAAAAGAGAGGTCTATTGAATGAAAGTGCACTACTTCGTGCTAAATGCTCAGTAATAGACCTACAAGGCTGTGCAAAAGTCTGAAGCCTCCCCCCGTTTTTAAGTTGCTCACAGCCCAGACCAGACAGACTTTCTTTTTATCTCATGATGTGGCCTTGAGCAATAGTTATCATGGCTGTATGAGAGTTTTGTCAAAGCCTTTTCAGTCATTATCACTACAACTCTTGTAGCTGAGAATTTCAGAGGGATACGGGATTTAGTTAAGTTAATTTATGCTACTTACAAATCAGTAAAGCGAAGAACTCAAAGTCTGCACATGCAACACAATTTGGCAAAGAACACCTAAATTTGATCTTTTGGCAATTTGTTTTTTGCAGCCCATCTCCCTGTCACATATATAATAGTTCTTTTATATTGGTACAATAACAAAAAAAAACTGGTTAAACAGCTTTTAGATTAAATTCTGTCACATCATAACTGGTGTGCTGTGTGTCCCTGATGTAATCTGAGTAAACTGGACACGCAGGGGACAAAAGAAAGGGTAGCAGACTTGAGGAAAGTATCAACAATAGATATACAGTATCTAAAAGTTAGGTAATGTAAAGGACAAAGCGTAAAAAGGACAATGGCCTGAAAGAAAGTACATGACTTTCAGTCCATTCGTCTACTGTTCACAGGGGAAATGGGCAGAAAAGACTGAGCTTTGCCAAATGACACAATAAGTTGACTGAAAATAGTGACAATGGGTGTGGTTAAACAAAGAATTGAGAATAAAGGTGCTCATACCAAACATTAGTTGTTTTTTGCTTGTCCCGAAATATCAAATTTCCCTCAAAAGCTCCACCTATTTTCTGTTGTCTGAGAAAATGTCTATAAAGAAATGAAGGGTGTCCAAGACCCTGGTCTGAAATTGTAAGAACCTTAAAAGATATTTAAGAGAAATCAAGTTTGACATTGTTATTACACAGGCATGAAACAGAGCAGAATTGCATGTGCGTGTGTGTGTATCCAGTCATATAATGTTCTTACGGTCTTGGTAGTGTTTGTGCATTTGTTGAGGAAACATGTTTGTGGATAAGAATTCTAAGCTAGCCTCCATGTACATTACAGGTAACACTTGTCAGCACCCATGTGACCTGTCAAGTTGTTTTCTCAGTCATCAGAGAAACTGTAAGTGTTTGCATTTTGCACCGGCGAGGTAGTGAAAACATCATAATGCTGCTGACAGACAAGCATATTCGCTAGGGGCTGGTTGTCATCCCAGTTTTACTTTTGCAAATGTTATAATAACTTGAGTTGGTGTATTTGTTTGTATTTTTTAAATTTATTTTCCTACTACAACTCTATATAAAAAAGCTAACTGCTAACACAAGTGGAGTAATAATTAAACTACGGGATGGCTGATCACGTAACACTAGCATCTTTAATGCATAACAACATGCTGCAAGTTTTACAATTCAGGACTTTTCCTTTTAGAAAATGATGTCAGGTCAGGCTCCGCACAATAACGACATGAGGGCATGTTACTCAAGAACATTTACAGTAATTCAGATGCTGACATGGGGACGGCGGTCTAAAGGAGCTTATCTTCATACATTTGCCGCTTTGTGGGCTAGTAGGTCAGGTGGTAATCTGATCTGCTCGAATGTTAAGACGGGTGGTGAAAATGAATGACAGTCTTTGATGCTGGAATCTTTTAAATAAATACACAGTTTTATGATCAATCGTTTATTGAGTGTTATAAAAAGAAATTGACATAAAGCAGCAGGAAACAGATTAGAGAGATAAAAAAAAACATGTGACAAAAAGATTAGTTGTAAATTGCGTAATTAAAATAAAAAGAAAACAGCTCATGTCGATGTAGTTTTTCCTCTGATAAATGTGCTGCTTTAACATTAAGATAAAGTAGGTCCATAAAGGGATTATCCAGTCAAAACAGCCGGTAATTGTCAGTCACTTCTAGAGAAGAAAAGCCTTATATCCTGATCCCATGTGCTACATTAACAGAATGTGCTCTTTTCTGCCTTCTTTTTATTGTAACGCGAATGGAGCTTTTAACTTTTTCACCTTGTCGAGAAGGGAGCCCACCAGTACCAGGAAGCAGCCCGGCAAAGGTCACGCTGATTATTTATTGGCCATCTGCCAAGCATGCGCGCGAGCGCGAGCGACCGCGCGCGCGCGCGTGTTTACTGGAAGGAGCTCCGACTGGGGGCGGGGCCTTACGAACATCCAGCTCACTGGAAACAACCTCCTGTAACCTTCCTCCGCGCACACACGGGGCCGCACACACACGGGATCTCTCCGGCTGATAGCAGCGCCGCCGCATTCCTCCGCTCTGAAAACAAACCCACACGCTCTCTGGATTCGTCCTTTTTGGATTTTAATGCCTGAGTTAACAATACAGCTAGCACTACTTTCGAGTAGTTTGCCTATTTACTCCTTCGGTGACGAGCGGCCGCGGCTCCCGGCTGAAAATATCCGCAAGGTAAGTTGGGAGAGGGCTCGTGGAGCCGAAGCTGGGGGGGGGGGGGGTGGGGGGGGGGGGTGCCGGTTGGGGTGGCCATTCAGGGGCTGGTTTCCAATTTTTTTTTTTTGGGGGAGGGGGGGCGTTTTGGCCGTGTTTCGGGTGGTGGACCGACTTCCCCCTCCGTAGTGAGTCCGGGGCGACACGGCGCCTCCCGCTTCGCCCCCCTTCATCCCTCTGTCCCGGGAAGCCGACAGACAGCCCCCCCTTCCCCACCTTCCCCCCACCCCCACCGTAGCCGGCAGACGGGACACCTCTCACCGGTCTCGGTGAAACCGGAGAACGGTCGGCCAGCACCGGGGCATACGGGTCTTTTTTTGGTTTTTCCCGGCAGAAGGAGGAGAGGGAGAAAAAGAAAAAAAAACCGTGCTCCTCGACCCCATTCACGGTGACCCCGATTCGGAAATCCCTTGTTGCGGTGCGCCGATCGAAGACAATTGAAAGCAATCAGGATCCAGTTGCCGTCTGGCTGCACGGTGCAGCTGCAGCCGAGGGTTCGTTAAGGCTATATATAACCTGCACGCTCAGTCCTGCCTCGTGCATTCGTCACTGTCGCCATAACTGCATTTTACGGGAGTAAACTGAGAGCTCCGGCGTGCCCGCAAAGTGGCCATTTGTTTGTGTCGCTTCTGTTGTTGGAGCGTACGTTTCCAGTGAGACCCCATGTTTGCATGTTGTTATTCTATGTATAGATGAATAAGGCTAATCTGTGCTCCATCCCTGTCTGTGTCTCCACGCAGCTGAATTTAGGTGCTCTCTCCCAGCCCCTCTCTGGATGCATCGGACTCCTCTGCCCCGGGGCCCTGGACCCGGTGTGTGACCCCGACACCTCCCCCCCTCCCGCCGTCCCCGTCTCCCCCCTCCGCCTCTGGCGCCTCCCCGCCTGTCGGCGTCCAGGCTCCGGTTCTCGGCCCCCTGCCTGGCGACCAGCAGGCAGAGGCAGGGGGCCATGGTGCCATGGTAGCCTTCGGTGGACTGAACCCCCCCACCATGAGCGGCGCGCCCCCTCCGGTGGGCCGGGTTCAGGGGTCAGGCTTTAGCCCGCATCACTACAAGACCTTCCAGTCAAACGAACAGTACCAGCAGGTCAGTCGCCCCCGTCGTTTTGTTATTTTTTTATATATATTTTTTCATACTGGAGTTGCTTTGCCTCCGATTCTGGCTGATAAATGTGACCATGACCGTGTGTTTCCACCTGTTTCAGGTCATACGCGCGCTGCACAAGCTCCAGAAAAGCGGCTTCTACTGGGGGCCGATTGGGGGCCGGGAGGCCAGCAAGGTACTGCGCTCCGAAAGCCCCGGCACTTTCCTGGTCCGCGACTCCTCGGACCACCACTACTTCTTCACCCTGTCCGTGCAGACCGCTCGGGGGACGAGGAACCTGCGCATCCACAACGAGGGGGGGGGGATTTTTCCTGCAACCGGATCCTCAGAACACCCAAGAGCTTCCGCGCTTTGACTGTGTGCTCCACCTCATAGAGCACTACATGGGGATAGGACCGGAGAACAGAGGCGAGGGGAATTCGGGAGAGGCGAAAATGAAGAGCCACACTTCTTACTGGATCCACTCCGACGGAGAGAAAATGCCCCTGGAGTTACTGCGGCCCCGCGTGATGTCCTTCATGTCCCTGCAGCACATATGCAGGCGGACGCTGAACAGTTGGGGTCTGTCGGTAACCGCGGAGCCCAATCATCTCCCCCGCTCACTTCAAGAATTCCTGGAGGAGTACGATTCTCCCATATGGCGGAGGGGAACGGCAGGGGGGGGGGGGCGGCTGGACGTCAGCACGGAGCAGTTCTCAGCCCCAGAGCAGCTGTGCCATCAGAGGACTGACCGGACCGATTCTCAGATACTAATCTATACAGTCGGCTTTCCAAAGTGGCCTGAATCACCTGATTGCAGAGACTGGACGCTATCTGCCTAGATTTTGGATGAGAAGGTGTGATTTGTTTTTTTTATTTTTTTTTAAACGTGTAATGTTCTTTTAGGTGATCAGCTATAACTTCATCCATCCTGCTTTGGAAGAAACTGACCACTAGCACGAGTGTCAGAGGTCAAAGGCCAACATTTCCTATGACTGACTCAGACGCAGAGCAATGCCTCGTAGAAGATTAACCTGACCGGTCGACGCAAACGATGACAGCCAAGACGTGAACAGTACACCACCGGGGATCTCTGTGGGTGGAACGTACTCAAGGCAAAAAAAAAGAAAAGAACAAACCTCCTCTTTCAGCGTGTCCTTTACTACACTGGACACAAATGACTGACGGCAAAGAGCCGAAAGGCTGGGAGGGAGTGAAAGAAGGAGGAGTTACGGAGAAAAGGCAAAGTCCAAATGAGGGGCCCAGCACTCAGTATTTGTTTGTCTGAGTGTGTTCGTGTGTTGTGGTTGTGCACATATTTCCATAGCTGTTCCCGCAAATGTTGCCACATCGAGGGGAGTGGGGTTGTCATGCACGCTAGCTCCACACACACACTCACACACACACACACATGCAGGTACAGGCCCACATGAATGGCCTGTTGGCGTGGAACAAAAAAACAAAACAAAACAAAAACCATCACAAAGCATTTGCTCTTTCTGTTTGTGTCCCATTTTTGTCTTCTGTTCTGGACCCTGCCCTCTTTTTTTTTTTTTTTTTTTTTTGTTCACTTCTTTTTTTACGTTTATAGAAAACAGGCCGCTGTTTTCCAGAAAAAAGTTGACGAAAAAAAAAAAAGAAGCTCCAGCGTGGGACCAAACGGAGCAGCGGCAGGGCTCATTTTCTCCAAACCGGGTAGAAAAAAAACTATTCCGCCACGCCGGACAGCTCATTGGGGGTTGAAGATGATGAGCTCGGAGGTGGGGAAGAGGTTGCTGAGGGTGGGAAAAGGGTTTGAGCTGAGGGAGAAAGAGGAGCGGGAAATGGGATTAGGAAAGGGAAATTGAAGAGGATGGAGAACTGGTGATGGGAAGGAGAGAAGGGGAGGAGACATACTGGTATACAGCTTAACAAAAACATTGATGTAATTGATGATAGAGTTTAACGGGACGCTGTTCCTGTAAATATAGCAGCCAGCGCGATAAAGAAAGCGCAGGCTGAGTCTTAACTCTGTTTTAGGTTTTCTTAGATTAACGTTGCCAACTCGTGTATTTTTTTTTTGTTGAGATGCCCTTGTGTGTTTGAATGCCTGTATTGTTTCCCTCCTGGTTTTTCTCACACCATTTCTGAAGGAGGAAATAAGCTGTTATTTGGACTGTTTTTTTTTTCTCTAACTTTTCCCTTTCGCCCTGTCGACCCTCCATCGTCACCTCTGAAACGGGAGCGAACAGTTGGGTTTGTCTGGGACCTCCGGACTGTCCTAAAGTCACTCTTTAAAATGGCCTTTTGTAAAAAAAGAAACAAAAAAAGCAAGACTCAGATTTGTCCAGTTTTGGGTTTGATTTGTTCCCCGTTTGTCCCATGGTCATGCTCAGCTGGAATCCAGATGGGACTAATTCCCCTCGGTGTGTCTGCTTTAGGCCTACATCGCAGCCCGGAGACACCTTTCCTCTTTTTTTTTTTTTGGGTCAGATCTGGGTCTTCCGCTCTCACATCAACACCGACTTCTTACGTGTGCTGCGGCGGTGGACCATGTGTTTGTGAATCATTTGTCTTTTATAAAGACTCTTTTGCAAAAGGCTGGCCACTAGTCTGGCAAAAAAAAGCAAGCTGTAATATCTGAAATGGCAAAACATTACAAAATCAATGAAAAGGAGCATTGCACATATTTATATTTCTAAAATATTTCAATAATTTATATTAAAGAGCACTATTTTTACAAAAGCCAACGCATTTGCCCTGTGTGTTACTTCACTGTTTGCGTTCTCTGCCTCCTCCACCGCTTCTCTTTTTCTCCCGCTGAGTCAATATTGACCGGATTTGCTCTAACTTACTGTAATGTATCATAAAGTAGTCTGTATCCCAGCAATTCCTGGCTTTACAACAAGATTATTTACTGACAAATGGGATTTCCTAGTTAAACAAAGCAGGGTTTATTTAGTTGGCCGGCTCGGAGAGCTCTGGCTTGCGTTACAAGAGGCAGCGCGAGACTTGCCCTCATTCGTCATGTAAAATTACCCACGAGCGTCACTCATTTGATCTGATCGGGGGGCATCGCGGGTGCCCTCCGTAAACATCAGAGGCCGTTTGCGAAAGGGCTATACCGCTAAGGTGCCCGTCGGGCCCGGGACAAAGGGATTCCCAGAAGCGGCGGGGTTAGGTAACTCCCATCGCACGTGTGCGCACAACCTTTGACACAGCAGTTACTGTGCGGAGGGCCTCGCTCTGGGCCGGGGCTGACTGGAAAGGAATGCAGTGGGGTTTTATACATCCTGCCTGAGGGGCTTGAGAGAGGATGGTGTCCTCTGGGGGAGAGCCTACGTGTGGATGGATGGATGTGTGCGGGTTCGCCGGGTCAGATAGGTGAAAGCATCCACGTGGAGGAGATTTACGAGCCCCCCGGCCTGAGTGCAGGTTTGGTCAGCCGTGGTAGCCGTTGGGCAAATTAAGCAGGAGACTTTCTTCATTTTTTTTCTTTTTTTGCCCCGCCACCACCCCCTCCTCTCTCTCTCACACACACACACGCACAGTTCCCATTCCCTGCATACCTTGTGCTCTGTCTGAGGCTGGCTTCCAGGAAAGAGGCACTTTAATTGAGTTGAGTTTTTACGGCTTGCCTGGTGTTAGAGTACGTACGAGAAGGAGCAAACGACTCGTCTTTGTGTGAGCGAGCGACTGCGTGTGATAGATGGGGGGGAATGTCTAAGAGAAAGGTTCATTTCAGGAAAAAGAAATCACTCCAAAAGAAAAAAAGAACACTCCATAAACATCCACATCAAAAATTCAAATTTGAAGTAAATTGGAGGTATTAATGTGCCAAATATACTAATAAGAATACATTATTAGCATGTTTGGACTTTTTTTAATACACATCTTCATCAACTCAAGGCTGAGAAAAGTTTTTCAGGTTTCTAGGTAGTATTCATTTAAAATGTTCTATCCTGTGTTTTGTATTTGGTTGAACAAGTCGGCCTGTGTGTTTTTGACAGTAACTTACAGACAGAAATGACTCGGGTCGAAAGACAGAAACAGACATGAGTGAGCCTTCTTCCCAAAATCCAACCAGAACAATCCAGTTTTTACACACAAACACATTGTCTAAATAAGCCAGCTCAGCGCACTGTGTGACTCATTTTATGTTCCCCATAGTTGCCTGGTGAGTCGGACTGGAATATTTTGCCCGTATCCTTCGCTCCTCTTGCGAATCTCACGCGCTCGCACGGAGTTTTTCCACTATGATTCATTTTTTCAGATCGCGACTGGCTGTGTCCATTTCAGCAGTTGTCAACAGCGTCCCCGCCAAGCACAACACCTCGGCTCGGGAGGGTTTTTTTTTTCTTCTTTTTTCCAACAATAAAAACATTCACTCCAAAGTACCAACCCTGACTAATTTATCTGCATGCCCTGATGCAGCGCAAAGAATGAGAGGCAAGTCGAGCTGTGGGAACACTGTTGGACTAATAATGTTCTTGGAGCCTGATTAAAATCTTAATATCAACAGCCTGTGTGTTTTTCATGATATACCGGAGTCGCTGCCAATGTCAGCATGTCAATCCTTAAAGGTGGAGGGAATATTAAGTGGTTAGGAAAATGCCCTGCAACTGGCAATCCATGACAACCTTTCCAGGAAGGGTCTCCAGTTTGCTGATTATTTCTTCCAGGAAGGCTCTCTGCTCCCTGATCGCCTCTTATAGGAAACGTTCGGTTGGCCCATCAGTTCAAGTATTGTCACAGCCGCTTCTGATAAAGGCAGACTGGCTTCCAGGAAACCAGAGATTTACCCTCCAGCATTCCATCATTCCTTCACCATCGGCAGCGCGCAGACAGCGAGAGCGTGAGGCAGCAGAAGGGGTATAACTGGGACACGGATCAATAAAAACCATATGGGGAGCATTCGGAAAGGCGAAGGCACTCAAACGCTACGTGTGCGGCGATGACTTTGCATGGGTTGCAGCCTGTGAGGACGCCTGGGTTCGACTTGAGCTGACCAGCTCACTGTGACACATAGAAACGCAAACCACAGTATTTTCAAAGCCTATTATCCCCCTACCCCCCACTCTATAAAGCTCAAAGCTCATTCTGACCAACTCCAATTACATGACGGCCCTGATAGAAATCCGGTGACACCTGGGCATGCCTGTCACGTGAACGCACGGGTGTGCCTCACACTGGCCGACGTCAAATATGGAAATAATTAGTAAAAGGCGGTTGGGAGTCATGTTGCCATGGTCACCGATGTACTGTCTCAACTCTGATTTTTCTTCTTTTTTTTTTTTTTCCCTCTAAGCATTCTTCTCCATTCACAGCTGCACAAGCGTAGCTGCAGAGGAGCTCAAATGCCAAATGGCTTCCTGTAAAAACGTGGACTCGGACCAATCCCTCTAACACTCTCAGGTGACCGCTGACAACGCTTTGCTTGCATCGTTCATTTGCTTTTAAACAATAAACTCTAATCACCAGTCTGTTAACTTAAGAAACAGATGGGGGTCAAATAAACTAAAGGGACTGTCTCTAAAGCTTTATCCAAACAAGATGAACTAAAAGGACCATTTGGAGTTTACTTTGCAAGCCGCCAATATGAGGAACAGCGAAAAATGTGGAAGTTGAGGTTGAGTAACTTGGAGTTAGCAATTCGGAAATCCGACTTCTTGTCACATTTTCTAGCATTTTTTCCTGGACAGATATCGGAACATTTTGTCCTCCCGGTTGCCCTTGATTGCGGCATTGAATTGTGGTAACAGGTCAAATTTTACTGAAAGTAAAGAGTAAACATTATAATTGTAAATAAAGTGAAGAATAAATGAAAACCTAAAGTTTGTCAATGATATATGAGGAGATAAACACTACAGGAAAAATTCATTTAAGAGGCAAAACAAATAGTGAATGATATCACCTCAGAAGAAAGAGAGAAAGTAAGGACTCACAATAGACTTCAAACACTAATTTTGACTTATTGCATGGTAACAAATGCTGAATATTATAAAATGGCTTCACATTTTGTTAAAGGGCTAAAAAAAATGTAAAATTTTTCTCTTGGAACAGGCTTCGAAGGGTTAACAAACAAAAAAAGCGCATGTATTTGTAAAATTTCAACGTGTTACATTGGGTCTGTCTGCTTGCAATCAGCTTGCAGAAGAAGGTAGAAGTACAACGTGTTTGACAGTGTAGGTTGTGAATCAACAAAAACAGCAAAGGCTATGTGTGTGACATGTCACTATTGTCTGTCATACACAAGTCAACTCAGGGAAAAAAGTCACAGACTGCAGGGTGTTTCCCATCATGCACCTAGTGGGTGTTTTCAACTATTAAGTCAGTCAAAAATGTTGTCATAATGCAGCTAGTTGCTCATCCTTTCGTACGACCCAGTCAGACCACATATTTTGGCCTTGTTGACAGGGTCAGCAACTCTTTACCGCAAGTTCGCCTGCTTCCCGTCTGGAAGTGACAGCAGCACCTAGAATTGCACAAGAACAAGAGTAAATATTCAAGATAACAGTGGACTTCTTTGAATGTTGTTGTAGCTTGACAATGTGACAAAGACTTAAGTCTCAAAACAGGCTGGGTTGACTTTTAGGAGCACGTTGCAGCAAACAATGGAAGCGCCACAACTCTCGTGAGGTCCGTACAACAGCATTCTCCCACAGTTTTGAAATCTCTTGACAAATCATTTAGTGCCCAGTGTAAGAAACAAAAGCAGCTCAGTTTAGCTGAAATGTTGACTTTTCTGGATCACGGTGTTCTCTCAGAGCAACACCGGCAAATGAATGTGACAGATGCTTTAAGCTTTGTGCTTCTGAGACATTCTGAAGAACACTGACTTTTTTTGTTCTGGGCCTGAAACTACCCAGGAGTACAGGAGGGGGTTAAGATACCAAATTTCACAACTTTGGTTTCCAGCCTTGCGTCACACGGTTTTTGCTCTATGGTCACTTTTCTATTTTCATGGGTTTCTGATGGTGTTTTTCTGCCCCTTAGCAAACAAAATCACACGCATGGCTGTGCATGTCGAGGGCTCACAGCTATTTCGGTGTTTCTTTAACCGAGCCGGGTCGCGATGAACTGATGACAACCAATGTCCAATGTTCAAAGGTTTCATTTCATTATTATTTCATTTACCTGCTCTTCTTTTAACGGTGTTTCCATCTCAGAAAAAGTAGAGCACATTAAATGGTGTAAAGGAAAGTGAGCGTCTTCCACCACAGCACAATATAATGATTTGTTGGAACCTCCTGAACAGAAGCCAGCCCTCACTCTCTCGAAGAAAAATGAGATCACGTAAATGATTGTAATTTTTTCCCTCCAAGGATTTTGAACACATGTACAAAAACCTCTCGACAATCCGTTTTATAAATGCTGGGAAATTTACAGGCTACAGTCATACGTAAGTCATCAGGAATCCTCTGGAGATCATAAACGACTGCTGAGAATTTCACGGAAACCACTCAAATAGTTGCGAGTGTGAACTGACCGCCTCAGGAAAAATGTGTCTCTGGCTGCCTTTCAGCTACACAATATGGAGGCACCCGATATCAAAGAGACTCCAGCGTGTTTGACATTTCTGTATCAACAGTCCACGGTGTGGTTTCAACGGTGGGTAAAATCATTCATTCCGTTCCCTTCCTGCAGCCTTAGATACACCGTGGTCAGAGAAACACATCCGGTGTTGCGATGAGTCACGACCCAAACAACTTTCCGGGTTCAATTTCAAATTGTACAAAAGATCTCTGCGAATTAAACACGGCAAAAAAGCTTTACACCAAAACGGAGCTGCTGATGAATATGACTGTATCCCAGTGTTGGGCTCCTCGGTTTTGCCCCAACAAAAGGTTCAGTGGATATAAACAATCCATTCAGCTACAACAGTGGCCTCGGACAGCACACATCCCCCAACATGTCATTGATGCCACTACTCCGGCTGTGATCACTTATTTCCTCTTGTCGGAACAGCTCACTCATTGAATACAAATGAGCAATCTTCTATTTGAATACTTAACAGAAAAAGGAGTACAGGAATACACACTTGCACACACACACACTCTATCACGACCCCCTCCTGAGACTGTTTTTTCAATGCAACCCCCCCTCCCAAAATTGCATTTGTTCCCGAAAGAGGGAAACAGGGGGTCCGCAACACATGTGTGCCTGTGTGTGCGTGCATCAAAAAGCGAGAGCCAATCAAGGCATGGTACACGATCTGAGCCCCCCAAGTACACTGCTGCTTTATAGGGCTCCGCTTCAGAGAAGTCACATGACTTCCCAGAGTGAGAGGGGAGCAGGCGATGTGGGTAAGGAGGAGAAGGAGAAGGAGAAAGAGTGAAAGGAGGGTTCAAGGGGGTGACACAAAGGCTGTGAGGGGTGAGCCGCAGGTTTGGGGAAACGAGCGTTTGCGGATTGAGTCGGAAAAGAAGACGGATGTGATGTTTCTGGGAAGTGGGATCGCGCAGGCTGGTTAGAGCGTGCAGTTCCAGCTGAATGAGCAGAATGAGAAATGACTGCCTGAGAGGAGAAGTCAGCAAGCAGATGAATGAAGGACGAGCTGAATGAGTGCTCCCAGCCCTTTGTGGTTGCAGCTGTTTACTATACGGCTCGTCTTGATGGTCTGGTTAAGTGTGTTATTGTCACATGACAGATGCCTCTGTCTCTATGCGTGAAGAAACTGTTCACAAAAAACAAAAGAAAAACAGGAGAGATAATCACCTTCCAAGGCCTGCAGAAATGTTTTTGCGTCTATGCAGAACTCATTTTCTGGTCGAGGTCGTCCCCTGAGTTTCCTGTTAGGGGTTTTCTTTGGGGCTATTTGGGTCAAGATGTGCAGTTCCAAAGAAAACTGCTCACAGCACGTTCTGTGAAAACAAGTGATTTGGTTTGAGCTTTTCAGATGTCATTTTTCAACCACACTCCAGATTCCATTCCCTTTTGCAGAATTAAAGGTGGAGACGGAAGACGTCTCAGAACTTAAAAGTAAACAGTGTGGCCTGCAGCTCGCAGGCGCCGGGGTTCGCTGTTTGGGTTGGGTCCCTTCGGCCCAGTGAACGGGACTCGTGTTACTTGACCGTGCTCTCATCTTCGGGGGTTCGACAGTCCGGCCTCCAACACAATGCCCACAGACAGAGTGAGATCCAAAAGAGAACGAGCTTTCCAAGTTTGGTGTGTGAGAACCCGAACCGGCTTGCGGGGGCTCCTACCACGAGCCACCTGACACCTTCGGGCCGAACCGACAGCCAGGCCCGATCACATGACATCAGCGGCTGAACTCACAAACGCCGTTAGCGGTACGGAGAAAAATCTGCTGCCAGGCTCCACTTTCCAGCAGACGTGTAGATCAATCCCCCAGTGTTTGGGAATCTAGAGGCAGACGACTCCAAACACTCATTTGTCAATAGATCTTTGACCATGTGGTGTGCGGGTGTGGTCAGATGGTTCGTATTTAATTTTTTGGGGGGGAAATTGTGTAAACGGAGTATTTGAGACGCTCAATGAAAACAGGAGACAAGAGTCATGGGAGAAAAAATACCATATGCCTATATGGAGGCACATGTCAATGCAAATGTGGACAAACAGAAGCATCAGATGAGCTTCCACTGGAGCACACAGAGAAAAACCTGGAAGATGGACTGATGCAGACTTAACTTTGTTGCTTAACGGTGAGCGATTATTTATCTTGTTTAACAATGTCCCATGCAACCCCCCTCCCCCGAAACAGGAAGGAACAGCACAGCCATACGTGAATTATTTAATTTTTTGTCACAGTGACACCATCAAGTCCAGTTCTAGGAGTTAAACGTTATGAGCACCTAGTTTGCATTCTCACAAACTCGTCCACCATTCTCAAACTGATGCCATTTCTCCTAAACCGTCCCAGTTGTTAGGTGGGTAAAAGAGCGGATCAGGTTGGGGGTAAGGCACATAGTTGCAGTGTTTAGGGATAGTGTGAATTATGTCACTGGATGTCCTAAGAGGGTAAACCATACCAAGGTTTGAGTAAAGTATGTCCACATGGGCCAGAGACATGAAAGAAGGGGGGGTGGGTGGGGGGGGGCCCATGTGAAATGTGAAACAGATGTTACTTTTGTTTCACAGGCACCGATGTCGACACCTTTATGCTGCACGGGGAAATGTGTGTGTGTGTGTGTGTGTGTGTACCTCAATGGAGGGAAGGCTTCCCATAAACACCTGTTTTGTTCCGGTTAATATCTCTCGTCATGGTGAAGAAATGATGGCCTCAGTGAAATGGGAGAGAGAAACAAGGAGGATAGGGAGGAGGGTCACCTCCACTCCCCCTCCGTCCGTGAAAGAGAAGAGCTCATGTGGGGATGAACACATTCGTTTATTCATTCGGCTCGTCTATTTTCAGCCCAGTGGGTTTATGGTTATTGGAAAGGCGTTGCCGTCTCGCTCCTTCCCAGAAGGAGTCAATATTTCTCCCTCTCCTTCATTTCTCCCTCTCTGCCTCTTTTTTTTTCTTTCTTTCTTTCTCTAATTCAATATTTTCTCCAAAACGCCAATCTCTTTCCCCCCCCCGCCCGGTCTTGCGCGCGCCGGAGGAGGAATGCTGGAAGGCATCTGAGGGGGAAACAAAACACAAGCGGAGCGGAGTGATCCCGTGTCCAAACCCCTGCAGCCTCCCAGCGTCCGCATCCCGGGGATCAGCCTCCGCTCTGCTGATGCCTCTTTATGGCTCCTCTGGAGACCCGCTGCGGCCAGTCCACGGTGCTTATGTCTGCTAATGACCGGCGAAGACGGCTTGTTATGGCTCGTAAAAAGCGGCGCCGTTATTGCCAGAGTAAACTTTAACCACGGCGAGGGGCGGCCCCCGATAACACACACACACACACACACACACTGGGAGTTATTATCGACTGATGGGAATCAGCTGTGACAGCAACTACACGCGTGTGTGTGTGTGTGAGTGCGGGTGAGGTGATGGAGGGACAGTCTAGAGTGTGTGTGCGTGTGTGTGGTGTGAATGCAGCCCCGGTATTTGTGGGCCAAACAGGAGGGGGGAAAGGGGGGGGGTACTCAGTGGGAGGGTGTGTTATGGGTGTGTTTACGTGCACCTCCCTCACTGCTCTTTTTAGAATGGGGATCAAGGTCTGGCCAAAAACAGACACCTGACCCCCCAAGAATCCCATAGAGTGACAGTGATGTAAGAGCATGACAACACGAAACGGTCAACACCTCCCTCACACCGACAGACGGACACCAACAGGTGCTCAGAGGAATTTGCCCAGATGCAGATCTTTACCTGGGAATGATTTATGGAGTCCACCGACTGGTAAAAGTTGGATTTAAATTTGACCTGGAGATAAGTGGAGAGACGTCGAACTGGCAAATACGGGTCTTCAACAGTGTAAAATGAAAACAATGAAAATAGTGGTTCTGTTTTCTGTTTGTAAGCCACTTAACACTGACTGACTTTTAATTTGAAAAGAAAAACAACTAAAAACAACTAACTCAAAATGGCCTCTCTCATGGCAAATATTGACTTTCATGGTTGTTAGAATTAAACTCTGTTGTTCCCTTATATTTTGTATTAATATATTCTTTTTATTTATATACACTTATATTTTTTGGTTTTCAATCAGCACATGCAGACATGAGGTGTCACATTCCCACCCATCTGTACACACTTGGACAGCTCATTATTACCGGTATTCTTTGCAAACACTGCAATTACTAATATGTCTGGTAGGGACACCATTCTACTGATTCATAGTTGTTGTCACACTTATTATATATAAAAAAACTTAATATATAAAAGAGGGAACTGTAATGATCTGGACTGTGTTTGCACAGAGGTGACAGAGTTCTGATTAAGTGTCTCTAAACTGGATGTAATGCATCATTTTGTTGCAATTTGCATGGTTTTAAAACATTTTTCTTGGGATTATGGCGCCATCTTGAGATTCTGAAGGTTCCATGGATGTTGATTCGTGGAGGACCGTGACGTTCGACAACAGTTCCCCCTGCAGCACCGGGGTGGAACTGCACCCTCAGAACACAACACGGGACACGCTGACCCCAGGTGCTGCCCGGAGGAAAAACTGAGCACAAATATGTGCGGATTAGGTTGAATTTGTGGATGCATGACAAAGTTTGACCTGTATGGGTGGAGAACGACAACCATTTGTCATTTTCTATGTATTCATCATCACTGCCCGTTAACCATGCGAATATGTCATTGTTATTGTCCTCCATCCAAGTATATTGTTTTCCTTCTCTATATGTGTGGAATACGAATGGATGGTGTATCTATGCAACTCGAAGCCAAAGGTTTGGACATGTTCATTCAAAATGCATGTGTGTGGTACACTAAGAAAACAGAGGGATTGCTCCAAATGGCAACTGCGGGAATCCGTCCCATCTCATTGGTGACTCAGTGAGGAGGATATAATGACTATCCGCCAGGCCTCGCTGAAGTCAAAGGTTTGATACATTCAAACATATGTGTCATCAGTCTGCTGGTAAAGTCTGATAAAAAAAAA
>JABUIW010000056.1:1580754-1623135 GCA_013363375.1 Menidia beryllina
CATTGGAGGGATTCTTCCTACTTTTCACTGTCCATCTCTAAGTTTAAGAAATGGCTAAACCTGTGTGTGTGTGTGTGTGTGTGTGTGTGTGTGTATTTCCTCCCAGCCCTGCCTGCTCGTGTCGATAGGTGATCCATTAACCAGACCTGCAAGCCGGTCAATGATTGCCGAGTCCAGCGATCCAAAGTTCGACGTGAAAACAACATGTGCGAAAAACATGACTAACTTCGGAGCGACATGTATTTGAGAACATTCCCCGGCAGGGTTCTGCACGGACTTCTGAGGCGGGGTCTGGCTGCCTCCGGAAAAACGCCCGGAGCTGAGGATGCAGCAGCACGGGGCTACTACAACACCGGCGGGGCCCGGCAGAATCCCGGCCCGGCCGGGGCGGCCCACGCCCGGCTGGTGGACCTCCGCAGCGACACGGTGACCAAGCCGGGGCCGGCCATGCGCCAGGCCATAGCCGAGGCCCAGGTGGGGGATGACGTGATGGGGGAGGACCCGACGGTGAACGGTAAGAGGGGAGGAACCTCCAAAAGGAGTGTGGTGTGTAAAGGTAGATGCATCAGACGGTTTAAAAAAACAAAACAAAAGACCAAGTTCATTGACAAAGTCGTTCTACGAAGCCATGGAAACGTTTCTGATTGATTTATCCTACCCAATTTGAACAAATCTATAAGAACAATTAAGAATAACTTGATTATAATAATTAATGTTGGAGAAAAGATTTTTTTAAAAACATCCTGCTAACTAGATGCCAACTAGATACTCAACCATGTATTTGTCTTTATATATTTTGTATATTTCGATAGTTTGATCTGTTTTTATTCTGTAAAGCACTTTGGTCAGCTCCAGTTGTTGTAAAGTGCTATATAAATAAACATTGTTTGATTGATATTCCACCACTGTTACTTTATGAGTAATCTCAGACTTTATGCTGACTGTACAGTTTTTAAAAGACAGATACGTCCCTTCATTGATGTCCAGTCTTTACAAAACTCCAAAACCTCCAAAAAAACCTCCCAAAAGTATCTCTGCACAGACCAAACAAGGTGTTTTCATCTGCCTGCCCTCATCCTGACCTGCGCTCAGCATTGTTCGGTCTTTTTCTGCTGATTGCAGAGTTGCAGAAAATCGCGGCCGACATGTTTGGCATGGAGGCCGCCCTGTTTGTCCCCACCGGAACCATGAGCAACCTCATCGCAGGTAGGCCAGGGTGGGATCCCAATACAGTTTTTCTGATCCCGGGAAGGATGTGATTATGCGTGGTGTCGCCGTGCAGTGATGGTGCACTGCAGGGAGCGGGGCGACGAGATGATCGTGGGAGACCTGTCCCACCTGCACGTCTACGAGCAGGGAGGCAGCGCGCAGCTGGCGGGCGTCCACGCCACCACCGTCCCCACCCTCCCCGACGGGACGTTCGACCTGGGCGGGCTGGAGTCGAAGATCCGCCACGGCTACCCGGACCCGCATTACCCGCGCTCGCGCCTCATATGCGTGGAGAACACACACAACATCCAGGGAGGCCGGGTGCTGCCCCTGAGCTTCCTGCAGGAGGTGTGTCCACGTGCAGGGATTTGCTCGGTCTGAATGATGTGTTTTATATCCAGGGATCTGAAAGAGTTACTATTCAAATTTCTTTAGAGTTATCATGTGTAAATTTGATTTAGATTGTCGCCGTATATATATACATATATGGCATACACTCCTTGGATATAAAACACATTATTCAGATATACATTATAATTTTTCAAATTGAGTAGGATAAATAAATAAGAAAAGTTTCCATGGCTTTGTATAACAAGTTTGTCAATTAACTTGGTCTTTTCTATATATACTGTATATATATATATATATATATTTTTTTTTTTAATATATGTATCATGTCTGGGTAATGTGTTTCCGTCCCAAAGGTCCGTGCTTCAGCAGAGCAGTACGGTCTCTCGGTTCACATGGATGGGGCCAGGGTGATGAACGCTGCCGTGGCCCAGGGGGTGCCTCCATCCACCATCCTGCAGCACACACACACAGTCAGCGTCTGCCTCTCTAAGGTGGGTCTGAAGACACAACGCATGATAACACACCAACAAACAAGCCATGGCTCCTGCAAAAGGATGCTAAGGCTCCTGGAAAAGGAAAGCCGGTGTCCGGTAACTTGTGGCCTTTTGCTGCCAGGGTTTGGGTGCTCCCGTGGGCACCATGCTAGCTGGACCACGGGACTTCATATCCAGAGCGGTTCGGTGCCGAAAAGCTCTGGGCGGAGGAATGAGGCAGGCCGGAGTGCTCGCCGCGGCTGGGAAACTGTCTTTGCAGGAGATGGTTGGACGACTGGAGGAGGACCACCGCAACGTGAAAACCTTCGCTCAAGGTGAGCGGCTCACCGGTCAGCATAGGTCACCCGGAGCTTAAGTCAGCTGCCGGTGTGGTCCGGTTCCTGTCTGACCTGTCCCCGTGTCCGCTCCCAGCCCTGCTGGACTGCCAGCCTGCTCTGTTTGCCGTCGACATGGCCGCCGTGGAAACCAACATCCTGCGCTTCCGTCTGCGGGATTCCACGTGGAGCACCCGTGACTTCTGCGCCCGCATGGGGGAGGTCGGGGAGGGGGAGGAGGCGGCTCTGGGGCAGGGGATACGGGTCCTCATGTATCCCCACTTTGGGAACTCCATCAGAGCCGTGTGGCATCTCGGGATTTCTCCTGAAGACACCCAGCTAGCCATCCAGAAAATGCGGTACGTGGCGTCTGTACGTTCGAAAGAAAACGTCAGAGCCCAGTGAAAGCTCATTGGTTGTTTTATTTAAGGTATATTGAAAGTGATCCCAGATCTGAAAGGCACTTGGTATGTGGGACAAACAAAACTTTAAAAAAAAAAACTCGGATGATGAACTTTCATTATTTTTCTTTAATGTTTTTAAATTCTTAAGTTATGTAATAAAACCAACATCTCCTGTCAACAAATCTCAAAGATTTTTTACAACTGGGGATTTGAAAGGTGTACATTTCCTGTTTAGAACTCAATAAATCTGAAAATACCCACAACAAACATTTCGTTTTGTTTTGTTTTTATTTGGGAAGAGTTTTTTAATAAACAAGTGACACAAACCAAGAATGAACTCTGATTTAATTATGTGATTTTGGCTAGAAACCCTCTGCAGTTGAAAATGTTGACTTAAAACTAGAAAACGGGGTCCAACTGTCAAATAAAGGAGGTAACTGCTTTTCTTATAATGAAATGTTCTGTTAGGAAAGCCGACATCCTGACAATCACACAAAAAAACACGAGTGCCCTACAGCTAGCAGAATTTCATTATATTCTTTCAGCAACAGGTCATTTTAGCTGACCAAAGTTTAGTATCAATGGACATAAATACACACTTTGTATAACATTAAAAACCAGGTTGTATGTGTCATGCACAAGGAGACAGTATTTAGAAAACTAACGTAACTAAATAAGAATATATCAATGTGGATTTGCTTGAGGGAATGCTGCCTGTTAATCTTGTTTTAGTTGTGAGATGCTGTAACAGCCACGTGGCCACAAGATGGCGCCAGTACATCAGAGCAGCCTGTTTGTAAGTTGTAGGCAGAAGCTGAGTAATGAAATGTGCTGTAATCGACACCTACATCTAATCATTATAAGGATGTCCAGTCCTTAAATTTGCACCTTTTTTTCTTGTGTCATTTTGCATGTTTATTATAATTTTGTAAGTATAATCTCTTTGTGTGTACCCACGAACAGTGCAGCAAATGTTATTTGATGCTACACGACACGTGGGCTTGCAATAAACTGAAAGATGGAACTGTTCCAGCACCCATGGGGGTACTGTATCATAGATCCATAAGAAATATGGAGTCACGTGATCCTATTAGCATTTCGTGCCAAGAGGTAAGTAAAAAAAATCGAAAACGTTTGGCAGCGGTGGGATTCGAACCCACGCCATCGAAATGACTGGAGCCTAAATCCAGCGCCTTAGACCACTCGGCCACGCTACCTCACTGACGACGCATGGGAGCCATTTTTTTTTTATCTCTGCACAGAAGAATCAAGTATTTTGAAGTCATTTTTTGGAATTCTGGCCTTATAATTGATACCTTTGCATCTGTGACTCACAGCGTTTGCATTTGTGGTTGAATCTTGTTGTGTTTTGTCTCTTCTGGGAAGTCGCACACTGTCACGTTTTTCAAAAAATGACCAAAATTCCTTCATTTTGTCCCTTTCACATTGACCAGGAAAAAATATAAATAATGCCTCACCTGGTCTGTCAAAAACAATTGACACGTGCTTGCAGTGGTCAGCGCGGAAAACTACTGGCAGGACACTGCGTGTGATCACGAGGTGTGCTCGTGCACGTTGCCACGCTGCAGTTTAACATACCTGAGTTTCATATACAAGTAGTCACCGTTGCCATTATATTTTGTGGTGCCGACCAAACGCGTGTGTGTATGTATTTTTTTCCTAAAATATATTTTATGGTTTGTAATACCTTCGAATGTTGAGACGCCCTTTTTTTAAACAGACTTCCCTTCCACGCCGTCCTTATAGGCTCACACATTTCCGACATTCCTGAAGGCAACTGGAGGGGTGGGCGTGGCCAGAGCGCGGTGGTGTAGTGATACGTGCGGAGGAACATCGTCGCCGTGGTGGACGATGTGTGCGAGTGTACAAGTACTGCTGCTCCCTGCCAGGCACGTCCCCGGACCTTCAGGACTCAGCGGAGAACCAGGAAGGACCCACACGGATCTGGGAGGAGTTGTTTTGTGTTTTTAGCGGCTCCACATGCTCTCCAGTCTTTCCGCCTTCTCATTTAAACTGAGCGAAGGACCGAAGTGACCGGATCACTCCCACGTTCTGCCAGGAAAGAGCGAATAAAGGAATATATGCTCATCCGATTGTAAGGTGAGTTGCTCATTTCAAATCTGCAAGTAAAAATAGAGAAAAACTGAACGAGGTAAAGCAACTTTTTTATTTGCTGGAGATACATTTGGATGGTGATAACATTGTTTTGCTTTCGCTCCTGCGTGAACAAGGTGGAAGCACCCATAGGGCGTTTGTTTGGCTCCGCATTCATCACATGGCAGTCAGTTTTGACGATTTTCCTAATCGCACGATCAAGTTGACCTTTCAGATGGCATCATCTGCATAGCCGTGCAGCCATGATGCTGAGCTGTTGTGTTCACGTATTTTGAAGCGCTGCTGCACATCAATCACCCTCCTCTGTGTGGTTCTGTCCCCTTCTGGTCATTCAGAGCAGCAGGAGACGCCATGGAAGACGACCTGATGTTCAGCATGGAGGAGGAGGGCAGCGCCAAGAGACCCTCGGTCCAGAGGAGCGGGCTGAAGCTGCGGGCCTCCTCCCTCAGCGACGCCAACGCCAGCGATGACGACGACGATGAAGAGCACTTCATCTCCCCCCTCCTGGATGACTCCGCCAGGGAGGTCTGCCACTACCTGAAAAACCTGGTCTGCACCAGGCAGCTGTCCAACTCTCTGCCCAAAGGCGGCTTCATGTACAAGGTGCGCCCCCCCCCCCCCCGCTGAGCTGCAGGATGCAAAAGGCGGAAGAAATGTCAGAAAATACAGAAAGTCAAGTCGTGCTCGTGCAGCGTTGCAACCGCTGAGTTCTGCAATTTCTAATGTAAACAGTCTCTGCCTTAAAAGGAGAGACGAGCACGCCTGCCAGCACGCATGAGTGTGTCTGCTGTTTGTACGTGTCAGTGGTGTGGACGCAGGCCAAACCGCTCTTAAATGTACTCTCTGACAAGAACAGGAAGCACCAGAGAGGGCTCTTCACCTCCTCAGTATGCACGTAAACACGCCTCTCCCAGTCAGACTCTGGCTTCTGCCAGAGCTGGAATGGCTTGATAGAGGGACAGAGAGCGTGCACGCCAGGGGGAGGATGGCCCCCTCCAGTTTGAGCTTGTTTCCAGAACCCGATGTCACACTGTGTCTGACAGAATACTGCTGAAAATGACTGTGTGTGTGTTGACGGAAAAACGTCTTGTTTTTCTTCACCTCTCTTAATAGCACGAAAACGAAACAGAGGCGGAAGCGCGGTCGTACAGTGTTTTGTCCGAGAGCGCACGGGTATGTGTCGGAATCAGGTTACACTCCGCTTCTCTCCCTCCTCATCCACGATAAAAGCCCTACCTCCATCCTCCAATCCCTCTGCTCTGTAATTTTCTGTCCTGTCCCTGTTTCGGAATGTCCTCCTTAGTTTTCACCAGCTATCATTTTACATCTTCCTTACCTCCCTTCCCTGCTTACTGATGTTTCCACCATTGCAGCCCCCCCCCTCTCTTTTCAGATTACAGGTAACGATTGGCAAAACTCCAAAAAAGAAAAACCTTTATTACCACTTTATAGAACATGTACAGGATGTTGACAGACTGATGTCACGTCAGAGCAGGTGTCCCGCATCATTTGACTCTGGAGTCTCGTCACAAGGCTGAAATGATCCTGGGAGCACGTCAGACCCCCCCACCCCGCCCCCCCAGCGCTGGTGTTGGGGGTCTGACGTGAAGCTCTCTCTCAGATGAAAACATGACCCTTCATATTTCTCCCGGTGTAAATCTGTCCCTCTAAATATACACCCTTCTGAGGCGTGGAATACGAGGGCGACGTGCAGCTGCACCCTGCAGAAAAGGGGCAGAGCCCCGCCGGCTAGTTCACAAGCAATGATTTATTTATTTGTTTTCAAACCTGCAAACGATCACGGGACACTGCATGCGCTCCCCAATCCATGAAAATGGGTTTTGATTAATCTCACAATATCTGCTTCCAAATCCACCCATTGCTTCATCCCTGTTTATGTGTTCCTGGCTGTTTTAAGCAAATATTTTGGGGATCGAGGGGCAGCAATTCTGTGCAGAAGCTGTTAGATTTTCCTTTTTCATTTTGCGAGTGCACAAGCACTCATAAAGGGGGCGGGGTGGGGATGTTAGGAATGGCCGTGGCCGTTGAACCCTCTTTTACAGCTCTGCATGGATTTTCTACCCTTCCTTCTCCCTTCTGTTGCAGCAAACCTGATTGGAAAACAGTCTTTTAAAAATCTTTCTCCATTTAACAATACACACACACACACTGACGATGGCTAAGCGTGCTTTCATCTGGGATGTGACAGGCGGCGTGGATCCATGCGATAGAGAAGGCCCGGGCCATGCCCGACCCCTGGGCTCAGTTCCACCTGGAGGAAATCGCCACCGAGCTCTGCGTCCGTTACAGGTGTGCTCCGCCTCCCTGTCGGAAAGATGAACCTCTTTTGCTTAGCTGACCCTTGTCACTTAAAGTGTGTTGCTTTTTTGGGTGTGGGGTGGGGGGCTGCTTTGTGTCCAACGGCTCTGCTTCCGCTAATGCCCCGCTATGTGCATTATGTCCCTGAACGCACCGCGTATTATTATATTGGTTTATTTTTTACACACCTGTACTGTTATTGGTTTTAGAGGCTTAAATATGTGCTAGGGTGTGAAGAAGAATGTTTTAAAAACCCCTCAAAGTCAATATTTACGTCGGTTCGGCCGGTTTGGAATACTCTAACTCTGAACTAGTTTTATTTGCGGGCCGTTTCAAACAATAGCAGCCATTTACTGCTGTGTCACATGATGTGTGTTTTATTCCCAGCGGTAATGCTCCAAGCTGTAATCGCAAAAACCGACACCGCGTCAGCTGAGAAGGGTTATATAAGACGGGTCGGAGCAAACTGTTTGTTGTTTACACGTCCGGAGCTCTTGACGTAGAGCTGACAGCACCCACCTCCAAAGTGCACATTTGGGCGTAAGCGAAGAGGAGGAGGGAAATTCCTCCTGCATGCCGTACGGGGCTTCCAGGGGGGGGGAGGAGGGTCCGCCAGACCTTTTCAGGTGCTAATTTTACTCCCCGGTAACCTCACTCGTCTTTTGCCCCCTTTGGCGTGAAAGTCACGGCACGCCGCGTTCCCCCTCTGTTCAGCAGACAGGGCGGGAGATTAGATACTGGAAAGTTTTTGTCCTTGTTTTTTTTCTTTCTTTTTTTTCTCTTCTCCTCTGGACACACGGGTGGAAACTGGTCTTCTGCACCGAGAGTTTTCGTAGAAGTTTTACGGGTGCACATGTAGTATTCATTAACTCAGGACACACACACACACCCGGCCAACCCAAACACACCCACTGACCTCGTTGTACCTTTTTTTTTAATATACCACTTTATCATTATCTGCAGACAAACAACCTCAGTTAGAAGGGGGAAAAAAAAGGGTGCAGTCAGAATCTCCGTACCGTGAGGAAAAGAGAGCACAGGCGCTCTCTGTTTGAGTCCTCCCTGTTTTGCACACAGAGGATGATTTATGTGGCGCTGTGATAAGACTGCAGAATGAGACCTCTGGCCCGGCCGATGTGAATAGAACCGAAGGTCTTTGCACTCTTTGATTTTGGGAGCTTGAATGAAGAGGGGTCTTACCATTTTACCCGCCGTGGGAGAGTAGTGAGCTAAGAAAGGGAAGCGGGTCAGTCTTGGAGCGGTCTTATGCAAGTAATTTACAGTGAGGCAGGTGGTAAACAGAACTATCTTTAGCGTGTCGCAGGGTTTGTTTTCCCTCATCGACTGTCAGCATGCAGATGATCCATAAACGGAGGCTGAAGGATCAATCATTAACTAAAGTTGTAGATATTTGATCTATTTATTCTACATTTTTGTGACAAGTTTTGTCTTATTTACATACATATATATGTGTATGTGTGTGTATATATATGAATAAGAAGGAATGTATATATATATATATATATATATATATATATATATAAACTTGACCTTTTATTAGACAAATGTAATAAATAAATGTCCACATTCACAGATACAATGCCGTCACAGGAGAGTGGAAACAGGACCAGATCCACGTCAAGATGGGTTCTCAGGTATTTTTACCGCCTGAAAAAACTGAATCGTTTCTACCGTACAGATGGTGTTTGACGCCTTTCTCTTCCTCCATTTTCTCGCAGCCATTCGGGAAAGGGGCCATGAGGGAGTGTTTCAGGACGTAAGTAGGAAAATGTCTCCCTTCACCCCACAGTGAAATCCGTCTCCTGTCAGCATTGTGTGCATTTCCTGCCCCAGCTCGAGAGGACTGGAGTGGTGCCACCACTTCACTGCTCTCTATTTTATTTTATTTTATTTAGAATATTCTTTGGTTATGCACTAATTCCTATCATTTAATCGTCTGAGGTATAAGAAATGTAAGAGAGGAAACCCATAAAATTCAAGTGTTTTTGTTCTTTTTCTGTTGTTATTATTTTCAACCCCCCTTTCTTGTGGTTGTTTCTGTCTTTAAGAATCTAAAAACAATCCCTTTCTAAAAAAAGAACAAAAACACAGAGGATTAAAATAGCTCTTCCTGCACTCTACGTGCCCAAACTTTGGGCCCTAAAAAAAGAAATGTTGTGCTCAGATTTACTCTCCGTGTGAGTGGGTTCAGAGTTTCTGTGAGCCGAGATCTCTGTTCACTCCCACTGACAAAAAAAAATGGCCACAGCTGTGTATTTCCGTACAGATTAATAACTTTAGGAGGGGTTCTTTAGCCTTTTAAGGACTTTTTACAGTGTAAACAAACGTTATCCCTCTTCATCCTACAGGAAGAAGCTCTCGAATTTCTCACACAGCAGCAACTGGAAGATGGCATCCAATTACGTGGCCAAGCGTTACATGGAGCCCGTGGACAGAAACGTCTACTTTGAGGACGTGAGGCTGCAGATGGAGGCCAAGCTGTGGGGGGAGGAATACAACCGCCACAGACCTCCCAAACAGGTAGGAAAAAAAATCTACTTCCTTGTGACATTTATTGATTGTCGATTACATTTTAGGGTAACTTCCATCAAATCATTTTCCATGAATCAAGGGAACATTTAGTGATATTAAGTATTTGAACAGATCCACTTCTCGTTTTTTTTACAAATTCTTTCCCTTTATTGTTACAAAAAGCATTTTAGAGTGTCCAGTGGGATTTGTTTTGAATAAAAAGAGGGCTAGGATCTGTTTTTTGCCTCCTTCTGATCCACAATCTTTTGGGCGTCCTCAGGTGGACATCATGCAGATGTGCGTGGTGGAGATGACCGACAGACCGGGCAAGCCCCTCTTCCACCTGGAGCATTACATCGAGGGCAAGTACATCAAATACAACTCCAACTCCGGCTTCGTGAGGGACGACAACATCCGGCTCACGCCTCAGGTGGGCGGACGGCGGCTTTCGGCTCGCGTTCAGCCGAGAATATGGCGTAACTTTCGCTTTTTTTCCCCCTCCGCCAGGCCTTCAGCCACTTCTCCTTCGAGCGCTCGGGCCACCAGTTGATCGTGGTGGACATCCAGGGAGTGGGAGATCTCTACACGGACCCGCAGATCCACACCGAGACGGGCACCGACTACGGGGACGGGAATCTGGGTAGCCTTCAGTTAGACCGACGGCAGCCTCACGCTCGCGGCGGGCGCCGCACACGGGGGGGCGCCGCTCTGACTCCAGCTGTGTTCCAGGTGTGCGCGGCATGGCTTTGTTCTTCCACTCCCACCTCTGTAACAAGATCTGCAAAAGCATGGGCCTGACGCCGTTCGACCTGGCCCCGGTGGAAATGTCCCAGCTGGACTGCACCAACAAGCTTCTGGTGAGTTCGACGTTTCCATCGGGGGGGGGGAAACGTCGTTTTTTTTTTTGTTTTCCTCCACTGAGTTGCATCCGGCTATCCTTTCAGAAATCTGCCAAAACCGTGCTGCGGGGCTCGGAGGAGATCTGCGGGTCGCCCCGGGTCCGGACCTTCTCGGCCAGCCGGGCGCCCCCCCTGCTGTCCCGCATGTCCGAGACCTCCTCCGCCGACGAGAACATGAGCGACACCGACTCCGTCCCCTGCTCCCCCCTCACCCTCCCCGGCTTTTCGCTGGGAGCGGGCGGATCTTTGGGCAAGTCTCCCTCCGGTACATCCGTACTCGCCGGACAGGAGTGCGCCCCCCGGGTTTTCCACTCCCTTTGCAGAACGATCCGGTTTTGGCTAACTTTTTGGTATCTTCCAGGCTTGACCTTCGCCGGAATGGCCGAACACGACAGACTCAACAATAACAACGCGGGGGAGCACAAGGCGAGTAGTGACGCCATTCATTCAGACTATTCTATTCACGTGGGGTTCCAGGCAGTTTTCATAGAGTTCCTAAAAGTACACGGAGGCTACAGGTATGTGCTTGTGTGCAGGATTCCATTGAGCACGGGCCAGTTTGTGCCTACTGGCCGGTCCAGAGCGGATTGGCTTGAAAGCTTGAACGCTCAGTGAGACAATGCGTGTGCTTTTAGGCAGCGCTTGTGACGGCAGCTGCCAGTGGAAACGCAGCAACAAACCACAATAGCCCCCCCCCCCAACCCACCCACAATGCAGTATGTGTTGTGTTTGGTGTCTCTGCCAAAAGAGGTCCTTTGTCTGCCGGGAGCTTTGTCTCTTCTTCTGCTGCTGTGGCGAAGCAAAAAGCATGAATGAGAGAGGCCAAAATATTATATTAGAACCACCTGACCGATACTGTGCCGCTCCCCCGTCTGACCAGTTGTGGTGTGGACATATAGACCTTTGTGGGGGAGGGGCGTGTCTTGTGCCGGTCTTCTTCTTGTGGGGTTTTTAAGTGAGGCCTTCATCCAAGGGTTGTATTCTAGCACCCTATTTGGTGTTGGTATTTGGACTCATCTTTTTTTTAAAGAAGCGGCGCCACATGTCTCTAAAAATTGATTGAAAAGTTGGAACAAGTCTGGGGGGGGGGGCTTCAGGTCATCTCTTCCGCCACACACACCTCACAACTCTCCGTTTCCTCCTCTGTCTTCAGGAGTCAGAGAGCGGAGGAGACAGCGGCTACCCCAGCGAGAGGAGGAGCGAAGGGGATCCCAACGACCACGTCGACGGGGTAAGAGCTTCCTCTTGAGCTTCCTGCCACTTATTTTAGTCAGTCGGGGGAAGTGCTGACTGTGTCAAATATTGTCCAACTGCATATGTGGCGGATTTTCAAGGGTTCAATTGAGTTTAATGAACGGAAACAGATTTAACATGTTTGTCAGCTAATGAAAATATATTTGATATTTAAGTGGTTTAATTAAGGAGCTATTTAATATGCTTGACTTGACCCCCCTCCTCTTTTTTTTAACCACCGAGTTTGACCTAAGTTAGAGTTTCTTACAGCGAGCTTGTTGTATCATCACATAGGTCCACCATCGCTACCACAGGCCTTATTCTGAATCGGATGAGGACAGTGTCAGAAGGGTAAACCAATATTAAAATGAATATCTCTCACCACTATCATCCCCTCAATCGTAACCATCACCCCCATAATCAAACCGCCCCGTCCTCGTCACGGTTTCTTCACCATCTCTTCTCCCTTTCTTCTCATCACCTGCTTAACATTTAGTCACTCATCACCTTTTTCCTAATCTAGTCCCTCCTCCTCCTCCTCCTCCTCCTCCCCCTCTTTGTTTCCCTTCACTAGAGAAAGATGGTTGCTCCTCCAAGAGTCTCTGCAAACCTTTATTCAAACAGTCCCGAGGAAGAAAGGGTGATTATTTGCACGGCGGCTTGTAAGCCAGAGCGGTGCTTCGCAGTCTCTCTGCTTCAGCTTTATTTCTGTGACGCGCGCCCTTTTCTGCCCCGGCTCCCACGTCTTTTCCTCCGCTATCAGCTGAGAAAAGGACCGTAGCCAAAAAAAACGCAAAATGACCTTTGGAACTGAAACACCATCTGCCTCCAGTTCACCAAAGCTACCATTTTTTGCTAACCATTCTCCCCCTTTTACGTGCATTCGTCTTCTCCTTTTCCTGTGCTTTGCAGCCTATGAGTGAACCGGTGTGGCCTCCTCCAGCTCTGATCTTGTGTGCGATTGGCTAAATGTACAGCTTGCTCCTCTGGATGAGTGTGGAGTGTCATTCTTTCTCCGTCTCATCTGGTGAGGAAACGGATCCTATAGTTTTCTCTGTTTTTCTCTCTGTTCAGCTGACGGAGGAGAAGTGGAGCTTCTTCCATTCGTCCCGCGCTCACGTCCACCGGCCCTCCTGCGTGGCCACCGAAGTGGAGCGCCTCAATGCTCTGCTGCAGAAGAAGATCGGACAGTCCATCCTCGGAAAGGTGAGAGGACGCGGCTTTATTTTATTTTTAGCCGATTATTATTCTACTTTATTCTGATATAAAGAGCTGCAATACGTAGATAGTAAGGTAGCTCCGTCACCTTAAAATCAGTGTTCTGCATCACCCGTGTATTTCATTAATGCATATCTATGTGTGTTTTTTATCCAGGTCCACCTGGCAATGGTCCGATACCACGAGGCGGGCCGTTTCTGTGAGAAGGACGAGCCGTGGGACCAGAACGCGGCCATGTTCCACTTGGAGAGAGCGGCCCTGTGTGGGGAGCTGGAGGCCATCGTGGCCTTAGGACAGTGCTGCCTGCAGCTGCCTCATCACATCCTGCCGGACATGGAGCTGGAGGTAACGCACCGTACGCACCGCATCTGATTTGGACGCCTTTCGGTACGCGCCCGTCCTGACTCATCCGTGCGGTTTACAGGATAACGCAGGAAACCGAATGAAAGGGTTCAAGTACCTCCTTCAGGCCGCCGAAGCCGGTGACCGATCCTCCATGATCATAGTGGCCAGAGCATTCGATAACGGATTCAATCTGTCAGCGGACAGGTCAGTTCGGGGTCACTTCAAAGTGATTTCGCCCCCTTGTGGCTCTGGGTGGTCATTGTAGGACAGGACGGAGAGCTGTTCCTCTGAGGTGGTTTTGTGTTTCGCTTCCACAGAAAGCAGGACTGGGCCGAAGCCATCCACTGGTACGACAGTGCGCTGAACATGATGGACTATGACGAGGGAGGAGAGTTCGACGGCACACAGGACGAGCCGCGCTACCTTCTGCTGGCCAGAGAGGCGGAAATGTACCAAGAGGGAGGCCACAACCTCTCGGCAGATCCACAGAAAGCAGGTCTGACTAAAGTCTGGGCCCATTAGAACATTCGATCAGTAGAACATGCTCCATTTAATTAAGAAATTCTGCACTTTAGAAAACTCTGCACAGTAAAATATTGGAAAAAAGTGCACAAATTCTAACCAAAAATGGGAAAACTTATGTTATTCGCAGCCTATTATTATGTGGAATTTGCAACTTTGTTTTATGCAGCCAGAATTGTTGTTTTATTAAAATGTAAGTTAAAAAAAAAGATGACGGCAAACATTTTTGATGTATTTGTTGGAAGTAAGCCTCTTCCTACCAACTTCATGTCATGCAGTGAAGCTCAGAGAACACATTTAGTGCATTTCAGACACCTGTAAGCACTTTGTTGAGAGATTTGTTGCGTTGTTTCGCAGGCGTCTTTAACAACTCGTCTCTCGGTTGCAGGTGATCTTTTCACAGAAGCCGCAGAAGCTGCCATGGCGGCCATGAAAGGTCGCCTGGCCAACCAGTACTACATGAAAGCCGAAGAGGCCTGGGCGTTGATTGAGGAGTAATTGTTGAGAGTTGGTTTACGCATTCAGCGTACATTCTGAATGATCACAGTTTACATATTTTTATGACAGAATTTTTGCTGTTGGCAGTTTGTGTGTGTGTTTGCTGAGCCATCGAAGATGAGACGTTTCTCTCCCCGATTCTGTCTCCGTTTGGGAGGCAAATCCTCCCGGCTCACTTCCCCTTTAATTGTTCCTCTAATTATCTTTTTATTTAAGTAAAGGTGGCTGTATGAAAGACAAGTTGTTAAAAATTTGAACAAAGATTAATTTACTTCGCCCCTTCAAAATGGTGATGTACTTATTTGGAAAGAATTTATGTGTAAATGCAAAAAAAGTGTATTAAACTTAGAATGATAAACTATATAAAACTGTTTCAACAGTATAAAAGTGTAAAATAAAGTTTGCATTGCTTTTTATTGGTCATCTTTATTTTGTGGTTGTTGTCTACCACATAAGGTCGTTTGAACAAATTAGTCTACCAGCGAGGGAAAGAACCAATTGTGACTTTTTTTAATATAGTTTCCTGAGTTCAAAGATCTCGTATTCTTGATCAACTTCCATTGTTTACTTTTCTTCAAAGGTATACGCCGTGTAGACAACTGAAGAATTTAGCTTCAATTAACATTCGGATCAGACATTACAGTTGTTTCCAATAGATAAACTTTATTCAAACAATCCACAGGTTAATTTTTAGAGATAACCAAAGGGCCTTATATCAATCTGACAGACGATAGCAAATCAGTGTGTGTAGTCTTATGGTATGCCCATCAGATGGCTTAATGTGCTGTACCTAACACCATGTACGTTGCCTTTTCTCACAAAATGATCTCAAAATGCAACTAACAATGGTTAGCCGTATACTGTTTCATAGACTAAAGCTTGAGACTGTTCACTTGTTTGTATGAAATAAAACTTTGGATAAAAGGTGTGTGTTGTCTTTACTCTCTTTCATTAATCTTTTTCTCAAGATAATTGAAAATATATTAATTCAAACTTTTATAGTTCACCTTTACTGTCTGTACGTACCCTTCTAAATTAGATGGATGGAGTGACATGGAACATTTGCAGCCTGTTTTATATGTAGATGTATCATTAGATAACATGTTGAGGGGAGCTGAGGATAAATTAGAAAAGCTTAATTCACTCCTGAGAAATGTTAGCCGGATTCTTTTGTTGGAAAACTGAGAATAAACCAGAGTGGATCAGAAGTATAAAAAATTACATTTATTTGGTCACAGGAAAAGTATATCAGCGCTGGGCTCTTCACAGACAAAAACCTCTCTCTCAGGGTCTCAGTCGGCAAAGAGCCCCGAACTCAGTGTTTCATGGGCCCAGGCACACCACTCAAAAGTACTGGACACGACTGAGTGCTTATTGACCAGGTATTTACTAACCCTGACCCTGACATGAACCAGCCAGGTCCTAATTAATGCAGGTAACCTTGGAATGTGATAGCAAAGTTTGTGTGTTTGTGTATGTATGTGGGCCTACTGACGTGTCTAAAGCAACAGAGAGAAAGAGAGGTAAGAGGAAAATATGTTACAGCCAGAGAATTTAACACAAAAGTATAGTTCTAAAAGCAATAAGACAAACAATAATTCACATAGATTATGTGATAGCATACAATGCTAAAGTGAGTCATTATAGCCAAATTCTAACAGAAACAAACAAAAAATAAGCTAATTAACGTGAATAGCACGTGTTGCTAGGTTTTTTTTTTTTAATGTTCCACGATGCTAGCACAAGGTAGCGTGGCCGAGCGGTCTAAGGCGCTGGATTAAGGCTCCAGTCTCTTCGGGGGCGTGGGTTCGAATCCCACCGCTGCCAAGAATCTTTTGCATCTGGTTTCAACAGCACATGTTTGGTCATCTCACTCAGTTATTTAAAATCGATTAGGGTTAGAGTTAGAAAGGAAAAAACAAGTATAGCAGATGGGTCAATTCTCAGAATATATTAAATGATCGGAAACACATACCTAAACATCGCTAAACATCGAAAAATACATTTAAGATATCTTGAATTATGGTGTCATTTGAGATGTCTTTAATTAGAATTATGACTAGTCAAAACTAAAATTGAGATATCTTGAATTTACTTTATGACTAGTCGTAATTTAATTGTAGATATCTGAAATGTGTATTTCAGATAGTCAGTAATTCATTGTAGATATCTTGAATTGAAGTCTCCATACAACTCAATGGTAAATCTGACGTCATTTCGACTAGTCAGATTGTAATTAGAGATATCTCAAATAGGTATTTTGACAAGTCAAAATATAATTAGAGATATTTAAAGAACTACGCTTTAATCAGGCACGTGTTGCTAGGTTTTTTTTTTTTAATGTTCCACGATGCTAGCACAAGGTAGCGTGGCCGAGCGGTCTAAGGCGCTGGATTAAGGCTCCAGTCTCTTCGGGGGCGTGGGTTCGAATCCCACCGCTGCCAAGAATCTTTTGCACCTGGAATTAAACAGCACGTCTTTGGTCGTCTCGCTAGGTTATTTGAAGTCGATTAAAGAAAAGTCTGACTGTTCTGTCAGTTCTCAGAATCTATTGAATGACAAGAAACACACACTTTAACATTGTCCCTGACAAAAGTTCTTAGCTTTATGGACACGAGCTCCTCCCCACGTGTTTGAGAGGCAGAGTCAACATGGTACCTTGAGCCGAGCTGTTCAGTTGCCTGACTTCTGCCCAATTGGTTTCCACATTCATGGACTGCCCTCACACACTGATGAGATAGTACAAGCTGTGCGGCGAAGTGTGCAGGTGAGAGTTACTTTAGCTCTGTAGTACAGTGTTGATATTGTTTGCCTGAAGGCTTTGCCAAACCCTGCCTGATTACAGATTTGGTCTAGCATGTGTATGTTAGCACGCCAAGCTAAGCTAGTGGGTGCTGGCTAGCCATGCTAACACCGGCTAGCAGCCCGTTAGCGTATACGTTGCACAATTCTTTACAGTTAACGGCGGCATTTAGGTTGATTTTCGTTGTCGTCTGGTTTTAGCTTGGATAAGGGTTCAAAATTACGCCGCTTTGTAATGTGGGCCTTTTTGTTGAAGCTTTTCTGCCACCTGGCAAAGGAAGCTAACGCAGACAGTAACTGACTTTTTTTTAACCAATGTGTATCTAAGTTAAGCGAAGTACTTATCTCAAATAGCTGTTTCGATCATTGAAATGTAAAACGAGGCATTGTCCTGGAGGGCAGCCATTTAAAGTAAATTGCGTACCGTTGCATCATTGAGTGTTACCTGGCTGTGTCAGTGAAAGCATCATCTGACAGATTGCATGATCATGGTGTGACTGTCGAATAGCATCTGGGTCTTCATAGTTGCTCGTATTTATACTTGTCCACAGACATTTTACTCGATAACATCCAACTAAGTGTATAATGAGAAAATCACAGTGAATTGAACTGTAATCAGGATGTGTGGACCATGTTTTTCTAGTCACCAGTATGGGTGTAACCCTTTTGTATGAAGTAAATCACTGGGTGTGTGTTTGCTGTACAGGTTGGATCCCTGTGATCTGCTGCTCCGCTCCTGTGACCTCTCCTCTCGGCCACTGTGTCCGATCCCGTCAACATGGCCAGCGGTGAAGACGACGACCCCATTATAGAGGAGGTACGCTGAAGATGGCACCGTAAATAGCTCATCAGATCTGTTGATTTCATTTCATTGTTCTCTGGTGTCGTTTTGGTCAGTTGACATTAACACTGTGTACTATGAACTGTGTTGGCTGGGTGAGCAGAAGAGGGAATGAGCAGTGTCGCGGCGTGTTCTTGTTGCAATAAGCGTCCACCTCCTTGAGATTCAGAACAAATGTCGGGCTGGGAGGGCGCGGTAAAGTTCACTGGTCTTCCTGGAAGTTGTCAGTTCGGGCAACCAAAGTGACTCTACTATGCTTTTCTATCTCGTGTAGATTGACGTGTACCTCGCAAAGGGTCTGGCAGATAAGCTGTATCTTTTCCAGGTGAGCTTTTTCTCAGCTGTGCCAGATCCTGATCAGTATGACTGTTTTTGAGCGTTGTTTTTAATAGCGTTTGGATTGGAAATCCATCCAGAGTTAGATCGTGAGTCTCTTACTGACTCCTGTTTATGTCTCTCTGACGCAGTACCCTGTGCGACCGGCCACTATGACCTACGATGACGTCAACCATTTGTCCGCGAAGATCAAACCCAAACAGCAAAGGGTACACATGCTCTCTAAAGTTCTATTGTTTTTTGCCTCTAAGTGGTGGATTTTCAGAGCTAGAGCTTAAATAGTCTAGGTCCTTTAATAGTGTTTGTTGTGTGCTTTTTTTGTGGCGCTCCTCACTCAGGTGGAGCTGGAAATGGCCATCAACACTATGAGTCCAAACTACTGCCGCAGTAAAGGAGAGCAAATCGCCCTGAATGTGGACGGCACGTCCTATGAAGAAACAAACACCTACTCTGCGTACGCTGGCCGTCCAACCCGGAGAATTTTCTGTTTTGAAAAACTCGGCTGACAAAGCTTTATCATTGTCCTGTTGGTTCACTGGAAGTTCTTGTCATCCTTCTTCCAGAAAAATGATGGACAAGCAGACCTTCTCATCCATCCAGGCCACCACTAACACCTCCAGATATGCAGCCGCCGTGTTTCGCAAAGGTCTGACGGGATTTCCTGCTTAGACGGCAGCATGTTTATTTTTTTTCTTTTGCTTTTTTTCTATCTGACCTGGTGCTCAAACACTCAAAGTTCACTCATGTTCAAGGGTCCGTGTTTTTATCTTTAGCCGTCACATCTTATCGTTCAGCTGTGTTTACAACACAAACCTCTCTGCCAACGGCTGCTTGGTGACGTCAAACCGAGCTACGCTCAGACTTTGCAGAGCTGGACGTTTGATGGTGCTTGTTTCTGTCCACAGGCGAGCTCCACATCACCCCGCTAACGGGAATCCTGCAGCTGAGGCCCAGCTTCTCTTACTTGGACAAGGCCGACAACAAAACCCGAGAGCGCGAGGCGGCAAACGAAGGTGTGTTTTCCTCCTCAGACGACGCTGTGTGTTTTATTAGAAAACGGGGACGCTTGATGTGTTTAATCTTAGAATGTTCCGCGATCACGTGAGAGGATTAACACGGCGGCGTCTCTCCTGTAGGTGGAGACTCGTCTCAGGATGAAGCTGAGGAGGAAGTCAAAGCCATTACGGTAAAAAAATGCCATTATATCTGAGTCCCGCTGGCTTTAGGGGCGTATGTAAGTGTACTTTATGAAGCGTCCTCTTTGTGCGTTGGTCTTCAGGTGCGGTTCGCACGCCCCGAGTCGGAGCAGGCCCGGCAGAGGAGGATCCAGTCCTACGAGTTCCTGCAGAAGAAGCAGGCAGAGGAGCCCTGGATCCACCTGCAGTACCACGGTGTAAAGGTAGGGGGAGCCCTCAGTGCTGCGACGCTCTTCTTTAGTGTAGAGCATTGGTTCTTAAGCTTTTTAGGTACCAAACCCACCAGTTTCATATGCCCATTCACTGAACCCTTCTTTAGTGCTAAGTAAAATATGTTTAATTCCAAATTCAAGAAATAGGTATATGTTTTTTTTTGCTGGTGCACAAAATGAGCCGTACATGAACATCACCTTGATCAAAGAACAAAACCAACACAGTGCATGAACTCACAGCAAATGACAGTATTACTTTATTCTGGCCCTAAAAAAACGTTTGACGTTTTGTTGTCATGCAGGACGGGCGCTCGGAGCATGAAAAACAGTACCTGTACTGTCAGTCGGGGGACGGCTCTGACAACTCTGAACTGGTCAAAACTCCTAAGTGAGTATAAGCTTTTTTTTTCTTTTTTAACTACCCATTTTGATGAGACTGGCTCTGTCTTTAACAACATGGATCGTTTTAATTGTAAACTTAAATATATGCATTTTAGGTTTGAACTCAAATGAAAAATAGCATTCCCAGTTTGGGAATGCTTTGTCAGATTCGCACCGATAGTCCTGATACTAAAACGCCAAATTTAGTTAAACAGCAGCTGTCACCTTGATCTGTTTTCCGTTCAAACTTTGTCCTCTCGTTTTCTCAGGGAGTATCTGGATATGCTGATGCCCCCTCTCGAAGAAGAGAAAGTGTGAGTGTCTCCTTTCCCGATCACAGATGTGAACCAAGCGGCGTGGAGGAACGACCCCGTTAACGCGACTGTCCGTTTTTTTAAGTGTTAAACCTGTCGGGCCCAGTAACGTGCTCTCCATGGCTCAGCTGCGCACTCTGCCGCTGGGAGAACAAGTCAAGACCCTGATGAAGAACGGTAGGACAACGCTGATCCCATTTGGGAGGTTTTCTTTTCTCTGTTTTTTGTTTGTGGGCAAAAAGGGGTGCCGAAGCTTTAGCTGCCCGTGCTCACTGTGAAGTTTGGAATTGAAATCTTCCTCAGCTGCAGGATGTTTGGCAAAGTTTGGAAGCATTTACAGCTCGAACTCAAAGATTGGGCAGAAATCCGCCTTTTTGTAGTTATTTTTCCTGCACAACTTCTGCTCTGTGCAGTCAAAGTGATGCCATTCGCCAACCTGATGGGCCTGCTGGCCTCTGGGACCGACCAGACCTCAGCGCTGCGCTGCATCCAGCAGGTGGCGCTGCTGGTTCAAGGGAACTGGGTCGTCAAGAGGTGAGAACACGCTCCTGTTTTATTCATTTATTTCTTTTATGTCCCCCATTCAGCTGGTAATGCCTTCGTGGGCGGGACCGATAAAATGCTCCAGAGTAGAAGTTTAATCGTTGTGGTTTTGTCTCGTCTCCAGCGACGTTTTGTATCCTAAAAACTCGTTCAGCGCTCACAGCGGCGTCCCTGCCGAGGTGCTGTGCCGCGGCAGAGACTTCGTGGTGAGCCCACGTCCCCGTTTTTATCCTGAATAAGAATCCAAAACATTGCGTATTTCGGACGCAGTCGCTGCGAGTCACCTGGTTTTTTCTGCTTTTAGATGTGGAGGTTCACTCTGGAGCGCTCCGTCATGAGAAAGGAGATCACCTCCATCATCAAAGTAAGAACAAGTGCCATCATTTATCCATGAAATGTGAGAGCTGTTGTAAGTCCCCCTGTTTTGAACACACCATTTCTGATGTCTTTGCTCAATGCCTCTGCTCAAACAGAACCAACTTATCCTCCCCTTTCCCCTCTGCTAGCTTCCTCCAGAGGATGTGAAGGAGTTTCTGGAGCATGTTGCCGCTCCCCGGGTCAACCGGGGCTGGGAGTTCCTGTTGCCCACCGACATGGACTTCATCAAGAAGCACCCGGATGTGGCCAACAGGCAAAAGATGCTGTGGCTCGGCATCCAGAGCAAGTAAGCCCTCCCCCCCATGAAGAGTCTCTCCACGGCCTCAAAGCGCCGTTAACGGTCCTCGGCTTGTCGTCTGATCAGGAGCGATCTGCCCCGTCTGTCTTACAGGTTGGAGAAGGTGTTCGATTTTTCAAAAGACGACTTTGTGCCAAAGGGTTCGTCTCAGCCTGGTGAGTCGGACGCTGACGCGTTGAACTACTATATTTTCCGCACTATAAGGCGCATAGAATAGAATCTCCAGTAGCGGCTGTGTTTGCCTTCGGCATCCACTAGATGCAGCTGCACTAAAGAGAATATCAACAAAACAGTCAGATAAGTCAGTCAGACTTTATTAAAAGAACACAAACCAGCGTTCTGACAATGAATAAACGGCAGTTTTTTTTATTTTTCCCGACCTAATGTCAGTGACATAGTGTTTTCGCGACACAGTTTATCTTTTAACAGCAACAATGTATAATAGGTAGTGCAATGTTTTTATCACCTAGTGGAGGGGAACCTTTCCTCGATTCAGTAAACACGTAAAAGGAACAGTCTGATACCATTACGCTAAATCAGACGTCAAAATAGGGTAAGTCTGGGAATAGTGCACAGCAAAAACAATAAAACAATAATTCTACGTTGTTCAAACGTTAATGTCCCATATTCACAATACGACCAACCTTGTTCAGCTGAATGAAATGAAATGAAAATGCACGCTTCACACAGTCACATATCGCAGTTTGCACCTCGCCCTACTTCTTCTACGGGAGAAAATGGAGTCGGCGGCTGCTCTCCGTAGTTGTGAGACCCATTGCGGCTCAATCTTGATCCATATATATGGTGCAATGCCGTTTTTTGAGAAAATGGAAGGCTTTTAGGTGCGCCTTACAGTGCGTAAAATAGGGTCCTCATTAGAGAGGACTATTGTCTGAGCGGGTGTTGGCAATTTGTTTTTATCTCCACATGTCAGAGCCGGTCCACGTCAGCGGGGAGCAGCGCCTGAAGCGGGCTCAGGACCGGGCGCTGGACAAGCAGCCGTCCCTGCAGAGGGACCTGGACGCCAGGCGCGCGGGGAGCGGCCGCGACCATCAGGACGGCGAGGACGAGCCCATGGACACCTCCTCCCCCCCCTCCTCCTCCGTCATCCCCAACGGCTCTGCCAACGGCTACCCCAGCGCCGCCTCCCCCTGCTTCAAACACGCCAACGGAGGGAGCCCCGCCGGCACGCCGTCCCGGGAGCTGCGGGACTTTGTGACAAAGACCTTCAGGAAACACTTTGTGCTGACGCTGAACGAGCTCAAGCGGCTGTTCAACCTCCACCTGGCCTCCATGCCGGCGGGACAGAACACGCTCCGCTCCATCTCGGACCACGTGCTCCAGGACGCCGTCCTGCTCTGCCAGTGCAAACAGATCACGGTGCCCGTCAGTATCCCCCCCCCCACGCTTGCCTCGCTAAATTCACCTGTGCTTTGGATCCAAAAGCCCCTTTTAAACACGATGAGTGCTTTATTCCGTCATTATTTATTTTCAATTTAGACTCTTGACTAGGGATGTCCCGATCCAGGTTTTTGCGCTTCCGATCCGAAACCGATACCGGAGAGTGTGTTGAAGTTTAAATTTGTTTAGCTTACTAACTTAGTTGTCAGACTCACGTTGAACAGGGATTTACTCTTATAACAACTTAATGGCTAGAACACAGACCTGTGGGTTTGGAGATGCTAATGACTGTGGTCTTAAGGGTGTGCTGGAAAATGACCGGACCACATATTAGGGGACAACACAGCAAAGTGGAATGGATTATTTTAATTGGTGTGCTGGAAAACACAGATCTGACTGTTTAAAAAAGTTTTGTTTGAGTTTGAACGATCTTAGGCCCCTTTTCCCTCCTCTGAGCTTTTTAGATTTCAGATCGAAAACTCATCCTTTTCTGGCATTTTGCCAAAAAGATTTGTGTGAGCAGCAGAGTCAAACCCACAGCTGCAAGATGCTGAACCAACGCGATCTGCTCACAGTTCCCATGCAAAACGGCAGGAAGTGGCGAGTGTGCAGAACCCACATCCGCAGCCATGCGTCTGAGCAGAACGTAAACCAAGGCCGCTGATCAATGACGAGCTCACGCGTTCGCTGCAAAGTTAAACTCACAGATTTGATATTTTTCCTGTTGGTTTACAAAGTGGGGTTGGAGTTGTTCTGGTGAGCTGGCAGCTCCTCTGGCCTCCGGTTCACCTGACGGTGGAATGTGAGCGCTCCGGATTACTGTCCCCCTGCTTTGTCGGCTGGGCCGGTGGGAGCTGGATAAAGGGGGGGGGAATCCTTCGCCGGATCAGTTTTCTTTCACAGAATAACGACAATAACGGTCGTTTTCTCAGAGAAAAGGAGCAACGAACGAGCTCCGACCCGACTCGGGTTCCACTAAGATTCAAGCAGCCACCCGATGCCTGCCTGTGTTTGTAATCTGATGGTCCACCGTGCCTTTGGGCTGTCTTTTTTATTTTTTTCTGGCCTAAACTGGTCCTACTGTTGGGTACAGCTCTGCCCTGGTGTCTTTATTGTCCTTATCCATTCTGCATCCTTTACTGTTGAAGGATTTTGAAGGCAGTGGGGACTGAACAGGCCCAAAGCCATCTTTGTTACGCAACAGATAATTAGCCCCAGAGCAAAGCCCTTTACTGCTCAGCGGGGGGTTAATCCAGGAGGTTATTTGTATACGCAGGCAGATCCCCAGTCAGATAACCGCCTCTCTTTGCCCTCTAAAGATTATTGATTGTGCTGTCTGGCGGTTCAGAGATCAGGGGTGAGTCAATGGGTCGAGTCTGGAGAAATAATCCTGGATGCTCAGACTGTCCAGACTCTAGACTGGGTATTTGAGCAGAAGATCAAATTAACAAGCAGCTCAGGTTCCAGCAACAGAAAGGCCACTAGACTTCAGTGTAGACGGCCATCCGGAGGGCCAAATGAATTATCACTCCATGAAGGTCAATACTGGCCTCAGAAGGGCTGGACTTGGCCTGCTTAATGCTAAAAAACGGAGACTTCTGCTCAAATTTGACCCTCTCTGTTTCCCCTTTCATCCTCAGTTTCCAGCACAGAGCCAAGCGGCTCCGGATGAGCAGAAGGTGTTTGGCCTGTGGGAGACCGGAGACGACTTCGACAAGGTAAAACACTCGCAGGCGTTTGCCGCCACAAACCACAGGTTTCCTCACCGTGCTCTCATGCGTCTGACTTCACTTCCGGCCTATTGCAACTAAAAAGCCAGAGAAAGACCCATGCTGGTGAGAGGGATTGGGTTTGGGGCCTTTTACTTAGATGATTCCTTCTCCTTTGTGTTGGCCTGCAGCACCGCCGGCTGCTGTACGACTTGTTCACCAAGAACTACCGGATCAGGAGGAGCTCTATCCAAGCCAAGCTGACGCAGGAGTTCGGAGACGCTCCCAAATCCGAAGTGGACCGGCTGCTTCAGGTGAGACGGGTCCCTGGGCCCCCTCCCCCTGAGTGTCCGGCCCCCCTCCGGCCGTCTGACCCGGCTGTCTGTCGTTCCAGGAGTGCTGCAGCAGCCACGCAGGGATGTGGTACCTCAAAGGAACCATCCAGTCCTGACCCAACGAGCCCGCCCACCCCCAACCCCCACCCCTCATGGTAAACCATAAGCCAATCAAAACCTCTCCCGTGCGTCCAGCGGGAGGACAGCTGAAAGACGAAAGCCAATCACAGCAGCCGGCCCAGCCCTGAGGGCCGGCGATTGGACGACAAAGACAGCAGCTGTGCGGATGCTCGGAACGGGACGATTTCTGACTTTAACGCCAGCACTGGGACGCTATGGGGACGGAAGCGTCCTCGTAGCCGGAGAGTGTAAGGGGAAGCGGATTAGTAGAAACGATGAAGAAAAAGTAAGGTTTATGTAAACGGTTAAACAGTAGGAATGATTATTGTTTTGCATTTTTGACCTCACGTCGGATCTTTTTTTTTTACCTGGTCAGGATGAACGTGTTTTATATCATCCCATCACGGCCTCGTGGGCGGAAATGTAATTTTCCATCGGTAAATCTCCATGCATTTTCAGTTGGTCCGATTTAAAAATGTTCGCCACCCACGATGCCTCAGGAGAAAAAAAACACGTGAAGGCACTTAGAAAAATAGCCGGGTTCGTTCAGACAAAAGGGAAACTGGATGCAGAACGAGGAAAAAAAAACAACAACTCTACAGTCAACCTGCATTCTGCTGCAGGAACTGGCTTTTGTTACATTTCATTCATCAATAGATGCAAGCTTGACTGATTATCAGGACTGAGCAAAGAGTGGATTAAAAGGCAGATGTTTAGTTTTCTGTGTTGGACGGTGGATTCAATTTTTTCTCCTTGCAGTGACTGATTTTGAAGACAACTAATAAAAAAGCAGTTTGGAATAAAACCTCTGCCTGCTCGTGTGTCATTGCTTTGTTGATTTAAAAAAAAAAAAAAAGCTGAGGAAGCCTCTGAATGAACACAGTTTCTGTAGGGGGGAAATTGTACTGATAATCTACACAGAGTTTAAACTCTTTTTACTGTCAATCTAGGTCCAAGACTTGCTCTTAAATGCTTAATGTCTCTTGACTTAATCAAGATGTAATTTAAAAATGATTGCTATGAGATGTTTAATACAGATTTTTTTTAAATGTATATAGCTATTTCCGCCAAGTAGACGCAGCTGCTTAAGTGCACACAAATCACTATATCATTTCAAATGTTAAAAGATGAATTGTAAAATATATTTTGTAACTCTTAACTCATTTTCAGACTGATAAACATTCAAAGTGTTACAAGGTTCAGCTCAAAAGTCGCCGACCGTAGAGATTCGGTCGCACATCTGAGAAAAGTGATAAAGGAAATGCCGTCTCAGCATAATTAATTCTTTTATGGCTCAGAGCAGAAACATTACAGGTGAAAACACATCGTACACAGTGCAGATTATTCAGAACCACCACCTTACATCATGATTTAAAAGCTGCTCGCCTCAAATATCCAACAAAGACTTTCAAGTGTCCGAACAGCAAGGGTAATGCCTGGTACATTTCTAAAGTGCATCGTCATTTGATTATAGGAACTATTTCTAAGCTTAAGGAGGACAGAAGCAGCGGGAGCAACAGCTGAGCGGCTGCTGAGAGGCTTCGGCGTACACAGGTTACACCATCAAATACAGTTATTTTGGTTAACTCGCCTTTACTCTATAACATTCATTCACAACCAGCTAACCTACCACACAATAGTCAAGTATAATTATGTTACAATTAAAAAAAAAACATTCGTGAGCACCATGTGAAAACTCCTTCAATACATCATTGCATATAATGGTCAACAGTGCATTGTTTTGTTTTTTTTTACAGGCAAAGTTACAATCCAAGAAGTGAACTTTTTCTTAATAGATGCCAGGAAAATAAATGATAGAAAACAAACAATAAAAGCAGAGATGTACCAAAGAGTTATATTTCATACATTCCCCATAACTTTCTGGAGTCCTGAAGAGGGAAGAGGACAAATAACAAATAAGTGTTGGAGTAAATAAACAGCTGCTGAGAGACAGAAAAAGTAGGAACATTGGACCTGCTTTCATCAAGTTGATGTGAATTAAAGAGAGAAACTGATCCATGTTTGCTAATTTAGACATTTCCACGGAATTAGCAGGTTCCACCTTTTGAAATATCAACCAATTCTGATTTCTGTGACAGTAAATCACACATTTAGGCTTTCAATGTTTGGATGGATGAGCATTATCATCCTAATCTCACCACAACGAGGAGATCTTACTTTTTTTCCCCACATTGTATGTCTGCCAAAACCTCTTAAAGTGTACAGTGGTATAACACCTTCCCTCTAGAAAATGACGGGGCCCCGGAAATAAAAACTTTCACCAGTTTATGAGGAGATGGTGGAATATTCCCTCGAAAAGTGTCCGCGGGAGCTCGGCCGCGACCGGAAGTGCGCGAGGTGAGGTAGAGAGAGTGGAACAGTGGAGCGGGCGGCGTCAGGCACTGGTGTTTGTGTGCAAAACCATCCCCGTCTGCATCGTGAGCCGGTGCTGCCTCGTCCTCCCGCGTCTCCCCACGCGTCTGCTGCATGGTGATCATCATCTCTGCTCCGTTCCTGGAAGACGACACCAGTCTCTCTGGTCTTATTTTTTGGGGCGGAGTCATTGAAAAGCGGGCGGGGCCTCGCCGGCTGAGTGGTTGGCCCTGTTTTCCATCAGGTCCTCTTTGGTTTTCTGGATGCGGGAGAAGATCTCCCTGAACAGCTCCTTGTACTCCGGCTGGTGGAACTCGTCCTCGAAGTCCTCGGCGTCTCTGGGGATGGGCGGGGTCCGGGCCGGCCCCTGACCCTCCTCCTCCCCGCCGTCCCCCTCTTCCTCCCCCGGCGCCGGGTGGCAGCGCCGCAGCAGCTCCTCGTACTTGACCTGCAGGGCGCTGTACTGGGCGTCCACCTCGTTGAGCAGCGAGATGCCGCGGTACTTCACCACCTCCGCCCGCCGCACGCAGGAGCACTCGTGGTCGGGGATCCTGCCGGGGGGGTCCGGCCTCATCGCCCGCTCGCTGGCCCAGCGCTTCAGGGCGGCGGGGCTTTTGGCGCCGTCCCCCTCGCCCTCCTCCTCCGGGTTGAGGAAGAGAGAGTGCGGCAGCAGGCCGCGGACGCCGTCCGGCCCCACGGACCTGGAGGAGGATTCCGATTTCCAGAGCAGACGGAGCTCCTCGGTCTCGCGCTCCAGCTCGGAAACTCTGGCCTGAGGGAGACAGAATGAGGATTTAGATATGAGACTGTCGTGGAAATTCTATTCCTAAGCAAAAGCCTGAGTCCATCTGAGGACGTAAGAAATAGAAATGTATTAAAAGGGACGAATTCATGAAGTGAGAGCAATCAAACAAGTGGTTTATATGACGCACCAAGCTGCTCTTAAGCAAATCAAAGAGCATTTTAAAGCCCTCTCTGAGTCTGGGATGAGGGGTAAAGTCTGTATTAAACAATCCTCCAGACAAAACATTAAGAGATAAAGTTCGGGAAGACTTTCTCTGAGACCCAGAAGGAGGAAAGAGTCCCATGAGAAAGAAAAAGAGCCTTTACAATATTCACTTGTGGAAAGTTACCAAGGAGAAGCAAAGAAAGTGACAGACAAAATCAGGAAAACACGCCGAGGATCCCTCAAAGAGGAATTCTCCGATCCAACTCAAAATCCGAAGTCCGAAAGACGAAGGCAGAAGCAGATGTGCGGCTTGGCTCTGACGTGCCTGACAGCCCTCCAGACGGGCCAGGTGTTGCTCCAGCGCCGCGTTCTCCCCGGCCAGAAGCTCCGCCTCGCGCTCCGCCGCCTCCCTCTGAGCGCGCTCGCCGGCGAACTGGTGCTGCAGCGCGTGGAGGGACTGCCGCAGCGAGGCCCGCTCCTCCTCCCGCCACAGCGCCGCCGGGGACTGGCCGCCGTCCTCCTCCTCATCCTCATCCTCGGGCTCACCGCCATACCTGCACAGAGACGCGGGCGGATCAGGAGCCAATCAAATGCCTCACAGCAATCTGCGCTCAGGTTCAGGTTTTTCTGAATTAACTGACTTGCATGTAAAGGAATCTGTGCATCCAAAACCCCAACCAGATGACTTAAAGTCTTTCTTTTGCCCATTTCTTGAACACATTAGTTTATCTTTATACTAGATATACTATCTATACTAGATGTTGAGAAAATATCCATATTTTAGCAACCATACACAGACCAAAACTTTTCCCGTTTTTACGGTTCAAATCATCAAACTTTTCTCTTCATGAAGAGTTCATTTGTTGACAAATAGTTCATGAATGAACCACCCTTATCTAACTATTGACTTTTTTTTTTTTATCTGAGGCAAAACATAGTGAAAGGCGACATCAAACGGACGGAAGGGAATCAAAAGGTCAAAGGCCGTCAAAGATCGTCATCCAAATTCAGTCTTCACGAGTGCTTTGAATGACTCTGATATCCGCTTTTTTTGTGTACATAACGCACTGGAGATACCATTTTACCAGCCAATCAGAAAAAGAAAGTAGTGATTAGATTCTAGTCAATGAGCTATAGGGTTATCGACGCGTGCTCCTGCCCTCCAGCTCAGACTCTGACCTCCTTCCTTCCAACAAACTGCCCTCTGACATCAGCTCCGTGTTGCTATCTCTAAGATTTCAGAGGAAGAGGCCACGGCACGAAATACGCTCACCGCTGTGAGGAGAACAGTAGGGGGAAGGATTAGCACATATAAAGGGGGAGCTGAAGTTAGCGGGATTAGCTAATCCCTTCTTGAGGCTTACTGAGAATTTCTGGATCTGCGACAAAGCATTTAGGATTATTTTGTTCGGCCGAGGGGCAGAGACCTCCAAATGAATTATTCAGCCCTTTTTCTTAATTGACCTTCTCAACAAAAGCGAGCAATCAGATTAGTTGTTTTCTTCCCCACAACGTCCAATATTTGAAATATTACCCCTCAAGCTGACAGGAAAGCTGACTGCAGGTTATTAATTAGCAGATATGTGAGTGTTCGTGGCCGGTCCGTCGTGGCCATTATGCAATAACATGCGGCAACACTGAACCGGACTTTGGATTTGCTCACTGTGTGACTCCAGTGTGTGAGAATAGAGTCTTAACCTTTTTCTTACTTGGCACTTTCAGAGTAAACAGCTTACAGCAGTGCTGCCGTTGGACATAAAGCCTCCAGCAGATTATTTAAAAGCAAAAATATGGTCGACTCATGTTTTACCAACGTCAAAAAAGTACAAAAACATCAACATTTTGAAAGAAAATAACTATAAATCACTTTTTGGGTCAATTTGTGACCCAAGTTGTGTGTTTTATGGTCAACTATGGTTTAAAATGATTTCAGTTCATCCTTTAGTTCCAGTCCCACGAATCCCTGCCTTTGCTGCGGTTACTCGAAAACATTTTGTTTTACAGAATCAAAAGGGCGGTTTCTGGCGATGCAAAACCGAATGCAGCACATATTTGGAATCCGACTTGGATGTGTCGGAGCAAGCACTGACTGACGGAGCGCTCCGGATCTGCACCTGAGCGCGTCTTGCAGCTCCTGCAGGCAGGAGGCGCTCTGGGCGCCGCGGGGGGGCCGCCTCTCCCCGGCCGGGGGCCGACGGGGGCTCAGCTTCAGCTCCTCCACCTGCAGCTGCAGCTCCTCCACCTGCGTCTGCAGGTGCTCCACCGACTCCGTCAGCCTGCGTGGACAAACGAGGGGGGGGGGCCTGTCAATCCGAGAAATCTCACCCTTTCAAGGCGCTCCACACTTTCCTGAAAGCCCCCCTCCTCCCCGGTCTTACCCCTGGATCTTCTGCTGGGCCGCCCTGTTGTCCTGCAGCAGTCTGGCGTTGCCCTGCTCCAGCTCCCGGGCCGACACGTCCAGCTGCTCGTAGACTTTGGCGTGCTGGTCGTTGACCTGCCTGAGGAGGTCCACCTGCTTCGTCAGGTACTGACGGGGAGAGAGAAAAAGAAAAACAGGCGGTTGGTTTCGGGAAGCAGCCAGAGTTCTGGTGAGGTTGCCATTAAGAGCACTTAAAACTGGACTCCAATTTGCCAATCATCAACAGGCTGACGGGTTATGGTGATCCCAGCAGTGTAAAAGATGCTGGACATGTTCAAATTCGAATTTTTACAAAAACGTGCTGTGAATTTCAGCGTCACTGTGCTTGAATACAGAATATATTAAAATTTATTGTCACAGGTCCTACCTGAGAGCTTAAAAAATATCACAGTCTGGGAAAACACAAAACCAGCCCTTCAAAGGCAAATGACTGAAAAGACATTTGATTTATCAAAATGGGTTAAAATCTTTTTTACCTCCCCATAACAAGGTAAAATAGCGTCTTTGGTCATTTCCCAGCTGTGTACGAGTTGGAAATAAAAGCAATGATGTGATTTTAACAGCTCCCTATGTGTCATTCTAGCAGCGACTTCTTTTAGAACAATTAATCCGTTTTTTACTGCCAGGACATCATGACAGTTTCAAAAGCTTATTAGGCAGTTTTGATTTTTTTCTTTTTTTTTTTAAAGAAGAAAAGAAACCCTGAAGATCAACTTCACTCTGCCAACAAAAAGTCCAATGTCAGACTGCATGGAAACACCCAAAGCAAAGAGCCAGGGCGCCATGAGGGGCACCGGCAGCCACTTTTGAAGAGATTTCCAGCATGTTTCCAGGTGTTGTTCATGCGCCTGAACGTCAGCACTGAGTAATGGAGCCGGGTAATCATTTGTTCCTCTGGTAACTTCGCAGTTCAGGTCTTAAGAGAATAATCCTGTAAATCAGCAGGGACGCTCCCGGATGGATTTAGATCCAGAAAACCTCCCACTGACCCTGTTTCTATAAATTTAGATGTCAACTGGAAAACAACTCAGGCAATTCGAGATTCTTGAATAATAATTCAAATTATTTAATCATTATAATCAACGGCTATGTTCTGATTGCTCGTATCAACTTTAAGATACACCAAAATTACATTTCTTTGATATAAACATGACATTTTTTCTATTAAATGTACTAAACTATACGAAACCTGCATCCACTGTTGACAATAAATCCTTCAACACATAACCAGTTTCTAATTCCACAACAAAAAGTGGGACTGAGCATTTCAAAGTTGATCAAAATACAGTTTTCAAACTAGTGACTTTTCTAAAAAACAAAGGCCTTTGTGACTAGCCTCTTCTTTTGCTCTTCGATCCCCTGGGGACAAGCAACAAATGGGATCTATCAAGGGAGGAAATAGCCTTCTGTGCTTCCCCAGAGGCATCATTTGAGTTTTTAATCGTGAACTCACTAATTGAACTGAGACAGTAGACGTAAAAACAAGCCCGACCAGCTATGTTCATAGGAAATCGTGGAAACTTTGGATGGAACTGATGAGTGAAGGAGCGCCCGTTACCTCGATCTCCTGCAGCTGCTCCTGGTTGGTGGCGTACATCTGCTGCAGGCCCTGCTCCAGCTCCCTGTTCCTCTCCAGGAGGGTCTTCCCCAGCTCGGCCGCCAGCTGCAGGTCTGCCGGACACACACGGGGACAGGGCACCAGGCCCGGTGGGTCACCGCCAGAGGCCTCACAAGCAGCTTTGGGAGGTTTTGCCTTTCTTACTGGCTGGTATCCAACCACCCACTTTTCCTCTCTATCATTAGAAACGGGCTATCCGTTTAAACCACAGGCCCAGATTGACGTTTCTCAGAGAATGACTGCGGTTGGAAGGCAAAATATGCTCATCCCACAGCAGCAGAATGACCGTGGCACAAAGCAGAGGGCATCAGGTGAGTGAAGGCACATGCGGACGGGGCTTTTTGCCGCATATGAGCGTTCTGCTGACTCTGATCTTTTCCTGCATCCCGCCAAGATTCTCCACTTTTCATGAACACGTCTGTTCAATACTTGCCGTAAAACCGACAACACGTCGCCAAAAAAGACTACACACACATATTTTAAATTCAGAAAACCATGCAGGAATCACAATTTTACAGATTCAAAACGCACATGCAGGTTTAAGAGTTTCATTCTGATCTCCATTTGACGCACAGGGCAATGTCCGCAATTTTTAGAGAATTCAACAGAAGGAAAACGCAATTCTTTATCCTAAAGGTTTGAGACACAAAGAAAGAGAGGAAACGTACCATGTTCAAGGTCTTGCTTGTCGTACCAAGGTTCCTCCTCCTTGATTTCAAATTCTTCCTCAACAATCGTGTCGGTCAGCATCTTCAGGCTGGAAGTGAAGCGGACAGCTGCGGTTTTAGGGTCAGTCGTGGCAAAAAAACAAAAAAACAAAACAAAGCAAAGATCCCTCTAAACGGCTGAGGTGGCGTCCCGCCCGTTTGCTGCCACCGGCACCGGTGCGCTCATCACCGGACAGACTGAGAGACGAGCGCGCGGACGCCGCTGCCGCTGCGCTCAGGACGCGCTTCCGGTTTAGGGTTTTCAGAATAAACGCCGGAAGCAGCGTGCATAGAAGAGCTGGAGAAACGAGCTCCCACAAGGCTAGAATGGAGATAGTTGAAGGAAATCAAGGTAAGACTCAATATAAAAAGCAAATGCAACGTTGGTTTTATCATTTGGTATCATGATCAGGCCATTTTGAACCAATTCAAATGACATAACACCAGTTAAACCTGATAGCAGAGTCTACATTTAATGTCTGCCAGTTCTGTGTGATAACTCTGAGCAATGACATACACAATATTGGTTATTCCACTTTAATTTTTATCATTTGGATTGCATTAATCTAAATCACTTTGATAAAATATTAAACACAATGAAGTTATGTATTAATCTTCAGATAAATCATCATGCTAGTTTTACATCTTAAACGTGCAGGGAAGACACACAGAAAAAAATATATATACCTGGAACAATAAAAAGCTGCTAAAAATGACATGCAAAGACAATTCATCGTCTTATCCCATTCATCCAATTAGTTCAATATTCTCAACGTTGTTTTCTAAGTTGTGCTTTTATTCGGAAGAGTCACATACGTAACTTCCGGAATGAGCTTGCCTCGCTGTCAGTTTTCACATCACTACACCTGCTGCTGAGTCGGTTTCCTCCCTAGAAACGGCAGGGACTCCACCCTCACCACACGGGGGCGCAGCAGCTGCGAATAAAGGCTTCAAAGTCAGCCCAAGCAAACCTGGTCATCATGGTGGTCATCATGGTGGTCATCATGTTGAGCTCACAGCTTTTACTGCTACTGCTACTATTACTACTATCGAATATCCTTATTCCTTTTCTTCTTGTTGTTGTTGTTCTTCTTCTTACTGCATTGCTGGTAATGAAGGAACAATCAACTTAGCAGCTTTGTTTTTGCTTTCAACGTTATTTTATGTTTTCATGCTTTTTGTGTCGATTAGTTAAAAGCAGAAACAACAGGTCAGTCATTCAGTATTCGGTGGTGGAAATAAGATCAGTCTCTCATATTTACACCACTGGTTGTCGAATTCTACACCGTATCCGGAATGAAAAAAAAAAATTGCATAATTTTCTGACATTGCTGCATATAGGTGTGTCTTTTTTCAGATGTATATTTTTGCATAACTATAGCTGCAAAAATGAATGTAGAGGTGCAAATTTGAATCTGTATTTCTAAACTGTTTTATATTTAAAGTGAAAGTTGGAAAGAAAACAAAATTTCTATGAAAAATAAACCCTGAAATTCTTGTACGTTTGAAAAGATCTCCGATGAACGCTCTGGTCCTGGTACTTTTCTTGGTACTTATTTTGGTAACCTGCACTTCATCATGTGCAAATATGCTTTTTGTTCAGATGGTGGCAGTGTGGCTTTTTTATTTTGTATCCTGAGTCCCCTGCTCACGGAGACAGACCCATCATGTAAGCCTTTACTGAAACGGAACAAAGAAGACATGATGCACACACTCCAGTCTCATGAAATGAACGCTTTGAACACAGTTGAAATAGATTTGAAGCACAGGAAGCATTTGACCAGAAGCTTAGTCTGCTTTTAGTTTCAGATCCCCCACTGGAAAGTAGCCAGCCTGAAGCCAGAGGAGGATGAAAGGATTATTCATCCTCTTTGTCTATTCATAGCCTCAGTCTCCCTTTTTGAGAAGTTAAATATAATATAAGCATACATTTTATATATATATATAATATAATATAAAACATAAATGTATGTTATGAATATATGTTTTAATCTTCAACAGTTTTAATGTTGTATGTCAATATACTTCTGTACTCAGACTTCATATTGTACAGTGTGGAGGTGGCAGGGTTAAGGGGCGGGTGGGGGGTTAAAGAACAATCAGTTTGGTGATGCCTTCTCTGTTACATTTATTCATCCATTCCTCTGAATCTATTTTTAAGGACTTTACATCGATGCTGTGCTCCCACAGTGACTCAGTGGTTACTCAGAATGAGCGGGCACCTACTCAGACCCCCTCGTCCTGCCGGTGCTGACGTGGGTCCATCCGTCCGTCCTTGCTGAATAATTTCGTGTGAAATGTGGCCTCGCGGTTCCCACAGGACGATGCCTCATGAGTCTGTGGGATTTCATCTGCTGCTTAAGGTTAGAATTCACGGTTTAATCAATGTTCCGGCCGTGGGAGCTGGAATCGAATCAGGTTCGTATCTTGCCACGAGTCACGTTTGATATACTGTCGAGCCCGTCAGACAATTGAAACTGATCATTTCCGCCTGTAAATCGTGCTGTTTGGGTGAAAAAAGGACAGGCCTGGGCTGCTCTCTTTTCCTCATTCGTCCAGTCGGAGTCTCCTGTGAGTCTTTGTCAGGGCCTGCCATTCAAACGGCCCACTGGGGGATGCAGCGTCAGACAGGTGCTGCCTGAATCAGAGAGCTGCCTTCTCCCTCCACTCTGCATCCCTGTGACTGTGATGAGACCTAACTCCCCATCCCTCTGCTAAACCTTTCAAACAGGCTAAGACAGCGTGATGAAGTCCCACCCTTATTGTTGCCGCCATCGCAGGAGAAAAGTGTTAATCTGTGGATGTTCCCACAAAAAACACAACAACTCTGAAATGTTAAGTCGAACACACCTTAAGCACAAAACAGCCCCCAGCCCGAAAAAAGACCTCTGATAGGGCAGCCAATCACGTTTCGAACACGATTAACTTCTTTGACGATTGAAAACACTAAGAGACCCCTCTGAAAGTATAATTTGCGATGAGGAAATATAAGAATATGAAAAATACACAGCTTCTTTCGAATCAAACTTAAGAAGTGATGCACCCCCACCAAATTGCAAAAAAAACAACAATCCACATCCCACTTTTACGCTTTGGCGCATCCGACATTCTTTTTCTGATTGCAGCCGCATCTTCCTGAGCATCAAATGGGACATTCGTTTTTTTCTGGGTCCCTGAATTGGAATTCAAGGGCTGAAGTTGGGTAGTGAGCAACCATTTTTAATCTTCTCCGGTTGCCGTCTATTTTCCAGGCCGCCGAGATGCTGATTTAAATTCTTTTGAGGTATTTTCTTTATCTCTCTCCATACTCACTTGCCTCCAAAATCTCAGTCACGATGACCTCAATGAGGTTTTTATTGTATTTTTGGGATCTCACTGTAGTTATGCCACAGTAAACGACAAATCAGACTAAATGTTTAAGGTTTAAATAACTCTAAAATGCTCTGTTATTATTTTATATGATTTTTACCCCTTAATGCAGTATATATGCATCTAATCGACAACTGTCTCCCAGTATTATTGAAAAAAATATCGAATATCTGTAGATTTACTTTTCCCATGCACCGTGTAGTGTGTAACGTCTCAACAGACTCCCTATCGTGCTTTTTCTGGAGCTTTCTCTCAGTATTAGTCCGTCATTTGAGCTCCTTCTGCAGGAGATCCATAATCTCTCAGAAGTCTGCCCTCTCTACTGTGAACTGCTTTTCACCTTGAGAGCCGTAATAGGGTTTTGAGGCGTGCACTTTCTTTTTTTTTTCAAAGCGGGAACATTTCTCAGAAACGTCCCAGCTTTTCATCGCTATCAAATCCCGCGGTTTTTCGGGGGGCTGATGCCTGGGTGTCAGGCTGAGCTTCCCTCGCTAACCCCGGGCCACATTATACCCAGGCAGGTCATAGATTATTCACGTTAGCACCGAGCCTCTCCTTTTAGGCATTCTTAGCCGGAGCTTTTCATCTTCGCCGCGCTCTCTCCTTTTCTGCTACACCTTCGGCGGGCTCCCTCTCTTCCCATCCACCCCCCCCCCCCTGGTTTCTGACTCTCCGTTTCACGCCTGTCAGTGAGATGAGAGAGGGAAGCGGGGCGGGAGGCACAGGCCCGCTGCGGGGACTCGGCCTCTCGGGGTGACGGGGTGGCTGTGATCTTTTCCAGCAGAATCCACTCTGTTTGTGTTTGTCCTATCTGCACTCGTACCGGTGGAAATGTCTTTTTTGCTTTTATTCGGCGCAGGGCCGCAGCCTCATTTTGGATTTCACGGGGCGTGAAATGTCAAAACAACAGAACGGGACCCCTCGCATTCCTCCGGCCCACCTGGCAGAAAGCGATTAGGGAAAACAAGAATTCCACTCATGTTTTATACGTGGCACTGCAGAGACGCAGCATTGTAATGGATTTCCAAGTGAGGGGAAGTCAGATAAACAGAGGCAGGAAATTGAAATATTACAGGCGGGTGTGCAGACAAACAGAATGATTACCACAGTGCTCACCACTCCGTTCTCTCATTCCCCGCTCATCCCCGAAGCAATCTGGGCTGGTAATGGTGTCTCTTGCTGCGGCGGAGTGGAAGTGGTGACATAAATGTGCAGAAGAAACTGGTAATGAGTCGTTAAAAGAGAGATTTGGGGCTTTACTGATCTGTTTCCATACCAACTATCTTGGCTGTGGGGATCGGATCCTCTAAATGTTTTTTTGAGGGGGGGGCGGGGTGTAATGAGATTTGCCTCTGGGTGGAACCTCAACACTCACTTAATACATATTTTGTCTGTGTGTGTGTGTGTGTATGTGTGTGTGTGTGAGGGTGCGGCTTTTTAATTGATCTTCAAAGCGTTTGCCTTTTGTGGAAATTAGCTCTGACAGGCAGAGAGAAGTCACTCTGATTTGCTACGATATTTTTTTCGACTGATTCTCGTCCTCTCTCTTCCAGTCTTTTGTTCTGGACATGAATGCCGAAAAAAAAAAATAGAGAGAAAAAAAAAAAAACAAGGATGGGAGATGTGTTTTCACAGTGGGTAGCTGCTGTGTTGCCGTGACAACCAGACGTTAGCAAAAATCATTGTGATGCCAACTCTCATCCAGGATCACATATTGGCTTGCGTTTGAGTGCAATAGGGGGAGGGTGGGGGGGGGGGGGGAGTGGGGGGGGGTGTGGGGGGGGGGGGGGACAAGCAGGCAGGCACAAATACTGAGTTCTGTCCATGTACATGTGTGGAGCAGATATTGCTTTTCATATTGCACCGGGACATCCATGCTGTTTACCCAAATAGAATGCAATAAACATCAAATTTGAAACAAGTGAGGGAGGGGGGTGGACGGGGTGGACGGGGGACACACAGATATTAGTGGGAGTGAAAGATGGCAATGATGATAACATAAATTGGATTTGTGTTATCACTGAACAGCAACATCAAAGGCTTCACTGGCAGCGGAAACTATGAAACTTTAACACACAAAAAAAAAAGTTAATTTCAGAAGTAATCTCCCACCCTGGGGCTCATGGGTAAAACAAAACTCTGTGAAGTAGATGAATTTAGCTAATCTCTCCCACACAGCTTCAGGGGATCACAGAGGCACAGGAAGAGAAAATAGCCCGAGTGCCCGGTTTGCCGTGGAAATCTTCGGAAACAGAGTCATCTCGGGCATTCTTCCCGTGTGAAGAAGACGCGCGGCCCCGCAAGGACAAAACACATTCATAAAAGACACTGCTTTTAATCCGGATCCAACATGTTTTCTGAGAGGAAGACAGGCTGCTGCATTCACTGGACTGACAGCCGTCTCCTGTTCAGTGGTTTGCTGTATTCTGTGGACGGAAAGTGACGCGAGAACACCGTGCTGATGGCAGACCTGATGGATGGAGTAAGACAGAGGATGCATAAAAGCCGGTCTCACAAAAGCCCTTCAGTCTAAGCTGACAGACTTCACTACAGAAATCAGCCAACCAGCACAATGTGCCACTGATAGCCACAAAATGTGATAAAGGCTCTCAGATGACTGAATAACAACTCAGGAGACCTCTAAATGAATGGAAGTATATCTCAAAGACACAACAAAAAACCAAGAATTACGTGTAAAGTCAGCTTTTCTGGAGCTGATGTTTCTGTTACTATTTAGTATTTTTCATTGATCTATTTAGATTAGCATTTTAAAGAAGAAATACTGCTAACAAGATTAAGACATTCTTAGTAAGAATGAGACTTTTACCAATTTTATAGTCAGTCTGAATTGAAATGAATGACAATGAACGTGTCCAGTTCTTTCAAAGTTCTTATTAAATGACCAAATAACCGCATTTGCTTAACTGACAACATTTGAATATGCCAGCATGAGCTTTACAGCATCTCTGAGACAGTATTCATGACACAAACTAATACCTAAACAGAATAAGTTGTGAATTGTGACATGCCAATCAAATACAATAATAATGAAAAATGATTAACTAATAGCAGGAGCACAAACACACCAAAGGAATGTTGTGATTAAACAGTAAAATGATACAGTAGACACATAAGATTTGATCTAGCAACAGATAGCACTCTTATGGACAAACAACATGATTCTGAACCTAAGTGAGATGAAAGTATGTTTAGCATTGGTTAGCGTTCATGTTAGCTGCTGGAACCCAACTGAACGGTGCTGAAGTACTGATGCTTGGCATTTCTTGGAAGGAGATGAGATAAATTGTGCTTAAAGGCTGGAAAAAGCTGAACTGACCACTTCTCCCCGGAACGGTCCAACTGCTGAGCCAAGGCAAAACCTCCTGGCAGCCGGCGCTGCTTTTATCCGCACCGATGTGAAGGGCTTCCTCCCAGATCTGCCTCAAATAAAATCTGTTCAAACAGGGCCATTTGTCAGCAGCCGCAAGAAAAACCTACAGTTTTTGGAGGAGTCCTTGTCGTCATCAGTCAAATCTTTGCAGCAATTGCTGTTTTTCTCTGCCAGCTTCGGTTTGTGATGTCTGCAAAGCTGATCACTGAAAACAGGCTGCAGCGAACAGACGAGAACATGGAATTTTTTGCCGTCTTCTCATCAGGCTATCAATTATGTCACATGTAAAACTGTTAAAACATACTTCACTTGTCCTGAACATAAACAGAAGATGGATAAAGCAGTTAAGAAGGCAAACACGCTGACATTAGATCAGCAGTCCTGCACGGAAACTCTTATGGTCAGACGGTTGTTTATTGAGCTATTTAACTGAATGAGGTTAAGATGCCAAAAGACAAAAGAAAACATTGAACAAATCTTTAATGTTAACATCAGATATTTAACATTAAACATTAACTTTTAAGCATGGTAAGGACTGCCCTGGTTGAACATCAAAATACTGGACATACTTTGACGAATATTATGTGACCAAGCAACAATTTAGGATGAAATCAGTGTTCTCAGACTGACACGTTTTGGACTAATGGGGTCATTTCGCCGCTTTTCGGGTCAGTTGGGTCACTAACAGGTCAACAAAAAACATCAAATAGGTCAGAGGTCAAGAGCTTTCCCAAACTTGGATGGTGCCATGTGACCCGAATGGAGAAAAACTGGCCTTAACGGGGGTCATGGGCAAGGTGTGGTCCAAGGGTGGTTTTGGTTTTGGCAGATGTTTGTGTCTGAGTTTTGGCCAACCGAAGTCATCCACGTGATCAAGGCTAAATAAGAAACACTGCAGCTGCACTCTGGGCCAAGCGTTCCGCGCGGACAGGTGAAGGACATCAGTTCATACACCTGACTGACCATCGGAACAGGTCACAGAAAATCTGTGCCAAACGGTTTTGCCATCCAACCGGAACGTGACGAACAAGGGACGTGCCAGCAGAAACCATCCCGAGTGTGTGTGTGTGTATGTGAGGAAGAGAGAGAAAGAGAGAGAGGGGGAGAGAGAGAGCAGAGGAAAAGGGGACGAGTGGCAGGTTTTTTGCAGAGCTCAACACTATCGGATCGGTGTGTGTGTGTGTGTGTGTGTGTGTGTATGTTTTCCATCCCGTTCACATTGCCGCACCCTGTCTTCTGTGCGTAAAAGCTGCCACGTATATCATCACACTCCACGTTTCCTCCCGCAGCGGCAGAGGAAGGGGGGGGGGGGAGAGTTGGGGCGGAGGGTAGCGGTTCACCTCGCGGACAGGTCGGGCTCGGAGATGGGAGAGGAGCGGCGGCTGTTCTGGTCATGACACTCGGGACACACGGGGTTCGGAGGATGGCTCCCTCCGGCCGGGAGATGCTGCGCCTGTTCGGGATCGCCTGCCTCTGGATGCCGCTCCTGGCGGAGGTAGGTGATGCATCCTGTTTGATGTGGAGAAGGACCAGCTTGATTTGATTTTCTCAGTATGACCTGTTTTTTTTTCTTCAAAAAAAAGCCTTCCATTTTTCACCATCTCCTGGAGCCATGTTCCACGAGAGTCACGCTTTAATGACCCTCCTCACATTTTATAATCAAAACCTTACCCTGACTGGATTGATCATTGAAAGGATAATAAGGGTTGATAAATCCACACTTGCAAGAATTTAGGGGCTGTATGTAGGAACATTTGAGGGAAAAGGGCTCACGTGAATGCTTAAAAGCTTGGACGTGAATCGTTTCCAACAAAGCAGGTGCAGGTCGGGGCGTTAACGAGCCCCGGAGCCGCATTTGAACCTATCAACGGAGGCGCGTGCTCTGCACATTTTCCAATTAAGCCGACTCAATATTGATTCGCACGCACGCCGGATCTCACACGCGCACGCTCTAAAACGAAGCCCAAATGACTACCCCCCCCCCCCCCCTTACCCTCCTCCTGCTCACCCATCGGGGTATCATTAACAGATCCACGCTGTGTCCCCCCCCCACCCCCCCAAACCCTGATGCCCAGGCAGGAGCCTGTCACAGTCATTTGGTGGAACTCGGACACGTTAACAGGAAAACCAGGGCAGCAGGTGCTCTCCTGTAGGTCAGAGCAAGCTGAGTGTGTGTGTGTGTGTGTGTGTGTGTGTGTGTGTGTGTGTGTGTGTG
>JABUIW010000056.1:1623145-1636671 GCA_013363375.1 Menidia beryllina
GTGTGTGTGTGTGTGTGTGTGTGTGTGTGTGTGTGTGTGTGTGTGTGTGTGTGTGTGTGTGTGTGATGATTAAATGGATCCTTTGTTTCATTCATAAATCAACTAATGACAAGATCTGCACTTTATTTCACCTTCTTTCTTTTTATGCCACTGTGTTAAGAGCCTTTGGTTTTGATGTGCTGTGTGTGTGTGTTTGTGTGTGCGTGTGTTTGTGTGTGTGTGTGCTGTGTGTGTGAAGCTATTAGAATCTGCAGAGTTTAATTAGACTCATAAGTCTGGGACACAGCTGAGGAGTTCTCAGTGTGAACGGGCGTCCTCTCATCAGGAATTTCCTGATGCTGCTGCACTTTGTTTTGCGTCTGACATTAAAATAAAAACGTCAAAGAAGATCACCAGAAGATAAAAAGCTGTAAACTCTTCTCCACCAAAAGGTTTTAGATTGCCCCTGAAGCTGGTGCCCCCAGAGAGAAAGCTTAAAAAGCCCTTTGTCCATAAATTAAGATGTTTTGTATAGAGTTTTTATTTAATCAACTTAAAATCTTAAGCTTGTGTCAGGATTTCAGAAGCAGATGTAAATGTTTTCCAATAGTTACATAGGCAGCTGGACTTTACGATTCTCACTTATTTTCTTGCATTCAAATGATCTTGTCTTCTTAGTTGTGACATTCTCATTTTTAAAGGGATTATTTGGCTGACTAAGACTCTATGTGGTGATTCTGTTGTGGTTTTTATTGTAAAAACCCAGCCTAAGATCTTATATCTTTAATACCAGCTTGAGCCTATAAATCTACATTTCTCCGACTGTTCATGAACTGGCCCGCTCAGCAGGATCACTTGATCAGGATCAACAAATATTTAATATGAACAGTGGGAGTGCTGGAATCAGAAGGTTTTTATAGAAGTGAAATCTGACACTGCTGACTTAGAGTGTTACTATTAGCTCATTAAAGTTTCTAATCTGATAAGTCATTCATAAATGTTGGTCTGCAGAGCTATGAAGTGTGTTAAAAAGGGTTTCTATTGTATTTTGTACTGAACTGAAAGTGACAGCTTGGTTTAGAAACAGCCTGAAAACACAGAGTTAAAGCTGCTAAAGGCAAATTATGCACACAGATAAAATCCATGCATTTTCACTGTATCGTCACATAAAACCTAAAATCCGATGTGCAGTTGCGGTGTTTATTGACAGAGTTAAAGCTCACGTATGGAACACTGAGGGGGATACGAATCAAAGGCCTCGCGGTCTCTAAGTCCCTTTGCTCTTTAAACAATGAAAATACAAGAAAATTGAGATGCAAAACCTTCACAAACTAAACCGACAACAGGAAAATGCTTATTGATAAAACATTAGCCCCAAGTGAACACCGAATGACAACAAAAAAGAAGAAAACATGGACTTACAGCTCAGCCACAGTGAGATCCGACATGAACGAGTCCCAGAGCCACAACAAAGATTTATGGCGGGGAGCTCAAAATGAAAAACAGACGCAATCAATAAAGTTAGTCTTTTTCTTTTTTTTAGAGTTGTTTGTTTGGTGGACAGATTTCAGTTTTACAGCTGTGCTATTTTATAATAAGTTGCACAGATCAAATGTTTTCAAACCTTAAATTCAGATTGTCCCTTTTTATTTTTTACGATATCCAATGAAGACCTTTCCATTTTTTGTTTTGTTGGTCTGTTTAATTGTGTCACATTAATGTCCCCATTGAGCTTTGGGGTATCGTTGTTTATGAGGGAAACAAGGGTGCGCTAACAAACTGGTATCATGTTACGAAAACGATATCTGCAACCAACAACTTTACAGTTAATTATGATAATAACCTGGCACATACAAAAAGAGGAATAGAGAAAAAGAGGAATGCAGTCTGCTATGATACTAACAATAAATATTCAAACCCATTTCTGACGACTAAATGAGATTTTAGCCAGTCTTAGTGGATGACGATATGGTAAAATCGAACTGTAGACACACATTCCAGCTGAAACAACCTCTCAGATGAGCTCAGACTTTTATCTGAATGCATCACTTCCCCAGGCAGGCACGGAGCGCCATGTTTGGTATTTGTTTCAGATTTGACTCAGATTGATTCGACGTATTTAGAAGGTCTAAAAACGAGGAGCTTGTATTACTTGTAGTGTCCGGCGCCTTTGGTTGTGGCCTGATTCTACAGATTTTTGGGCCTTAAAATTCGCTTTGGGGCTCAGGTGAGCGGCCGGAGGACACGTCTTGCCTACGGTGGATCACCGCAAAGATAGAACAGCCAGTTTACGCATGTGTGTGTTTGCGTCTGCGGAGCTGGGAGCTGGGGCTCAGCTGCCAGAGGGGGACCAGAACAGATTACCGGCGTAATCACGCCATGCGAATGACACGAACCGACACATCAGCTACCCATGTTTACCAGCACAGGTCACCTGTCTCTGCTCAAATATCATTAGGCCCAACGGGTTCCTGCGGGAGGCCTTCTTTCCGCATTTGAACACGCGTGTGCGTGAGCAGTGGGTTGTCTCTGGACTGTGACGGTAACAGGGAGCAGAAGTCACCTGTGTGAAGGGGAAATGTGATGGGAGTCAAAGCCAGCTGCCCGGTGTGTGGGTCACCTCCTCCTCTGGACAGGTTCCAGAGATGAAACAGTCACATATTGATTTCACGCACCATCCGATGCTGTCTCCTACCGCATGCTTTCCACTTAACATGCATTTTCCACTGAATGAAATCATCCCCAAAAGACGTAAGATTTAAAAAAAAAAAAAGGGGCATTCAATCTTCAACACAAAACAGGAAGTTGTCAAAGCGCCGCGGTAGAAAATGCACGAAAAACATTTGAATTCGGACCAAACTGAAACATATTCAAGGGATTTTCCGGAAGGATGAGTCATCGCCCTCTTTTACAAGAAGAATTGCCTTTTTGTGAGAGGAATTTTAGAATAAATGGTGAATGTTTTATTCCGACTGAATGGCAGCCAAGCCTTCAAGGTGAGCCGAGCAGAGCGGAGAAATGACGGCGAGAGTCACGAGAACAAAGACCTCCGGCTGCCAGCACGAGGAGCCAAGGCTCCAGTCAAGGATGCCGTGAGAGGCGCTTTTGTCCTTTGTGTGCCGCAAAAAAGGACAAATCTTAAAAATAATTAACGCTAAAATATAGACAGAAATAAATGAACGAATACAGCAAAATGAATACACTGAGATCAAATAATATTAACGAGGTTTAATGAAAGAATACACTGATATGAAAAGATATATCCAAATTAATCACTGTAAATGATTTTTATAATAGCTTCTCACTAATGTTTTGTCTTTAATATAAACTGTTGTCATCTCCAAATCTAAAGATCACCTTTTTATAGATCAGATGGAATAGCCTAGGTGTTCTCTGACACGCCCCCTAAAAAAAAACTAGCACTGAAATGCAGACTTCTTTAATCCGTCAATTTCCTTTTAATGCTTATTCCCAGTATGGTCACAGTACCCTCGTTTATTTGTGGATGCAGAATTGGGCTTTTGGGGTCACAGCTGCCGTTCAGTCGGCCTCAGACTCGGCGGGTGCTCTGCCTTGTGATTTTCCTGCTACCGGTCAGGGGTGGACACTCTGTCCACACATGGCTCTCAACAGGAGAGCGTAAGTGTCAGACCTGTCACTATTCTGCCCGCCGCACCTGAGGGGTCGCTGCTCAAAACCCAGCCCCCCCCGGAGCCCTCCGGACCCAGCAGTCGCTCTGTATCATCACAAGGTGCAGAGGTGTGCCTGGCCATGCCCCCGCCCCCGCCATATTAAAGCTGGATATGTCTGATGGAATACAACAAAGCTCCGTGCTGGGGCCTGTTTTATTTAAGTCATCAATGATGGAAAAAAAAAGGTTCTCCTGTTATTCCCTCATTTAATCTGAGGAGTCTCCTTATATCAGACGTGTCCACTGTGAAAATGACCCTTCTTCTCCGACATCCGGCTGCACGGCGGAGGCTTCATCAGCTCGTCCTCTCTCTCGCTGTGAAGATAATTACCTGCCCTGTTTGCACATGAGCTGGGGCCGGCTGCCCGAGTCCTCTCTCAGTAAATCTCACATTTGTCTTCTCACTGAATTACAACTCTCCCGTTTCAGAAATTGATCCACATTTCCGACTTCAACGGGTCCACCATTTGTTTTCGCGCCAGACGTGTTTTGTGAAAAATAATGCTGACAAAGACGTAGACAATAAGCACATAAGTCAAATATCGGTGAAGTTCATTCGATTGAATTGGAATCCTCTTGTGTGTCTGCAGGTGGTGGCTCAGGACAGCTACTTAAACGAAGTGCAGAACTCAGGTAGGTGGGATTTGATGCTCTCGTTTCCCCCGTTCCCTCCATCCATGCTCTCCTCTTTTTCTCTTATTTCTCCACTCGGCTGTTTTTTTGCCTTCTCCGGTTTAAGCCGCACTCGGGCTCCAAGCCCTCATAAATCCTTCCTCCCTCCACCTCTCCTGCGATGCCTCCTCCGGCTCCCACTCTCAGCCTTACTGTACGTCCCCCCCCCTACCCCCCCCACCCCGCTGGCGCCCATCCGCTTCTCATTGTCCCTTTTTCCCTTTTCTGTCTGTGCGTCCCTCAGAGGAGGGGAGGCCGTGGCGACGATGGGGGTGGGGTGAGGGGGACTCTTCTGGCTCGGGCTCACTTCCAGTGCTGCCTCTTCTACACCCGCACACACGCTGACAAATGGGGGGAGTTTAGGTGCAATGCAGTTTCAAACACGCCATCCATCAGCCGCGCCGGCTCGGCTCATCACGTGGAAACCACCTCGGTGCTCTTTGGCGAAGATTAGTGACTAGAAACCTCTCTTTGTGGCATAAAAAGGTGGCCGCGGTGTGTAAAAGCGAACGTTTTTTAATTCGGACGGTTCCCAGCTGTTTGTGTTTTGTGTGGAAGGTGCCGGTTCCACGCGCCCACCCCCCATACTGCCGGCCTGCCAGTGTAAACCGTGTCAAATACTCATTGTGGCAGGGAAATGGATTATAGGAGCAGGGAGACTGAGCGTTCCCATGGCGATGGGCAGGGTACGGTTGTCGTGGCAATGAGGAGGGTGTGAGCGCTGCGGGTGTTGAAATGAATTAAAGAGCCTGAGTGAGCCAAATGGGGATAAGAGGGGGTGCAATTTACAAGTAGTGGAGAGAAAAACAAGCAGGCAGAGTGATGATGAAATTTAAAGGAAATATGCGACAGATACACAGAGAAAAATCCTCTTTAGGATTACACAGTCCTTTTTTTTACCTCATTAATATTGAAGCAAGATAAATAAAGTTTCATTAAAATCTACTGTGCAATTTATCAGTGATGCTTTGTACGAAAAATATTGAGCAAACACAAAATAAATAGCTTACATGATTTAATATTAGTGCAGTTATAATTACTAACGCATGTTTACGAATGTGTTAGAAAACAAAACAGAAATGTTAGAAACTTTTCAAATCTCCTTTACATATCTATCCATCCTCCTCCCTTTCGTTGTCTGGTCACAAAACAAAAAGCTGCCGTGTGAAGCGTGGAGCTGGAACGTTTAATCGCAGACAACCTCCCCGATTAATCATCGTGATTCGTAAAACCCCAAAAAATGAAGCAGCGATCGGCTGATCATATCACAGAGCCAGCAGCATTCACTGGATTTGCAGATGTTACCTCGTTTAAATAAAATAATAAAAAACACCTTGCCATCCGGATTGCTTTCTTATTACAGCTTTCACCCTAACTGAGTTCACCCGTTTAATATTTAATGCTCGTCTTTGTTAAATCAGCTAGCTACACTCTCTTAAAGTTGAATAATTAATGAAGGGAACCATGTTTGCAAACATTTGACTCAACCTGCCGTCGTCTCGTTTTGGGGTGCGTGTTAAAAATTCAGCTTGAATTTGACGGCTCACCATGAAGAACACCCTCTCAAGTGGAATACTGCCACTTTAAAAACACATTTTTCTCCAACTGAGAATCAAGATCAACAAAAAAGCCAGGGAGTCCTAAACGGTTCAAAAGGAAGATCGATGTAGTCAATGGGTAAAGACTCAGGTTTTTGTCTGGATTAAGAGTTTTGTAGTGGTGAAGTTCTTTAGCCAAAAGGGTTTAAAAATGGAACTGAAGCTTAGGTTTGTGAGAAGAGAACAACATGTGTCAGGTAGTTAAATTTTTGTCCAGAGAAGGATTTTGAATCATTCTGTCGATGTAATGTTTAATAAAGTAAAAGTTACCTTATGTTCAAAGGTTGAATATTTGAGTTTTGTTTCGCAAAAAGAAAAAAAACAACAACACACAAACCCTGTGGAAAGTTGCCACATGTGCGATGGTCGATGTGTTTTCTGATGACGGGCTCCGTATTGGCTGTTCGGCATTGACTTCTGCCGAGAGGTTGCAGCCTAAAAGAAGAAACGTATGAGGAAGGAGGGGGAAGATCTGCTCACTCTGTAGGACAAACCGGGACGATTTCCATGGGATCCAAGTTGGAGCCGTACTCGTTGTCGCAGGGATTGAAGTACGGGTAGAGCTCCTCGGTAAAGACGCAGTCCGCGAACGAGTAAATCGCCGCCGCCCTGTCCACGTCGAAGAAGCTGACCTGACCGTTGGGGTAGTCCACGAACACGCCCACCCGCTCCACTTTCCCCGCGTGCACCGGGACCGCCGGGCAGCTGAAGGTCTCGAACCGGTCCTCCAGGAACCAGATGGCCCAGAGGCCGCTGGAGGAGTCGCGCACCAGCGCGCCCCTCCTCTGGACCGAGGCCGCGGCCACGCCCAGGCACCACTCCGTCTTCCGGCCCACGCTGACCTCGAAGTAGGAGCGGCCCCGGGGGAGGCCTCTGCGGGCCAGGACGGCCAGGTGCTCGGTGAACATGCCGGGCTTGGGCAGCTGGTTGGCCCACAGGCCGGCGCCCGCGTTGTAGCGCACCCGCCTCCCGTCGGCCGACAGGCTGAGCAGGGGGTGGGCCGTGTCGGGGTCCAGCTCCACGCGCACCTCGTGCTGCTGCGCGTAGCGGAGCGCCGCCTCGTCCGGGGCGCCGCTGGCGGTGGAGAACCTGCTAATCTCCGCGTTTATGACGTCCAGCAGAGCGCGCAGCTGAGCAAACAGCTTTTTCAGTGTCGCCCCGGCGTGCTGGACCTCCAGGTGCGGGTTAAAGCTGAGCGGGGAGGGGTCGGCGGCGGCGGCGGGGGGCGGGCGTTGCGGCGCCCAGCTCCGAAGGAAGTCCAGCGGGTCTTGGTTCTGCTCCAGCTCGCGCAGCGCGGCGGCCGCGGCCTGCAGCTCGGCCATCTCCCGCTCCGCGTCGCCGGCCAAGCCCTCGGCCCGCTCCTCCACTGCCCTCTGCCTCGCCTCCGCCGCCGCGGCCAGCTCCGCCCGCGCCTTCCTGAACGCGGCCTCCAGCGCCGTCAGCTCCTGGACGCCGTCGTCCCTCAGCCGCTCCGTCTCGGCCCCGCTCCGCCGCGCCGCCTCCCTGGCGCCCTGCGCCCTCCGGAGCGGCGTCCTCCGCGCAGAACAGCGTCAGCAGCCGGCCGTGGCTCCTGCAGACCCTCCTCTCCAGGCCGGCCTCCGGCGGGATCAGCGTGTGCCTCAGGAGGCCGGCCGCTCGGGAGTGGGGCTCCAGGTGGACGTCGCAGTACGAGCTCAGGCACTCCACGCAGGACTTGACCGCCTCTCTTTGCGCGTCGGTGCAGATATCGCACGGGACCGGGGGGCCCGCCGGCCGCCGCCCGGCGCTCTGGACCCCGGCCTCGCTCACCTGGAGCGACACGAACTGGGCCGCCAGCTCGGAAATGAAAGTGTTGACCTTCAGGTCGGGCCTCCTGGGGAAGCTCTCCTTACAGACAGGACACTGGCACAGCGCCCCGTCCCAGTAGGAGCCGATGCAGGACATGCAGAAGTTGTGTCCGCACGGAGTGGAAACGGGGCGGGTGAACACATCCAGGCAAATGGGACAAAGAAACTGCTCCTCAGAGAACAGGCTGCTGCTGCCGGACGCCATTTCTAAAAAAAAAAAACACACACGGGGGAAACATCACATAAAATAATGAGACAGACTTTCCTACAAGCTGCTCTGGAGCATTATTCTATCCATCCATCCATTTCCATTGACTATCCCAGTAGTCAATGTGCGAGAGGCGGGTCCCACCCTGGATGGTCCCCCAGTCCATCGCAGGGTCACACAGAGACACACAAGGACCAACAACCACTCAGACTCACTCCTAAAGGCAGTTTGGAATGTCTAAGATGCAGGTTTTTGGACGGTGGGAGGAAGCCAGAGAACCCGGAGAGAACCCACAGACACAGGGAGAACATGCAAGGACCTGGTTCCCCCGGGGACTCGAACCCAGAACCTTCTTGCTGTGAGGCGATGGTGCTAACAACCACACCCAAGCATTTTTCCATTTAAAGTACTTAAAAAATGTATTATTTAATTTTAGACAAAGAACATTTCTCTGTTCCATTCTATAAGCCAGGTCAGCTTTTTATGTGCTGCAAAGCAGATCTTAATTTGGAATCAGTACAGGAGGAAAAAATGCTGCTGGGGGGGGGGGGGTTTGGCAAGCGGAGCTGATGAATAAAAGGAGCAAGTGAAAGCAAAAGGAAGAAGACCTAAAAAGAGGGGCAGAGTCCCGGGCTGAGAGCCCCCCTCTGAGGAAAGCTTCCGCTGGCATTAAGCTTCACTTAATGCCAGCAGCTCTCTGCTTCAGAGATTTACAGCCAAGTCGCTCAAGAATTAGAAGAAAAGAGGGTGGATGGTTTCATCTGTGAGCGGGGGGCGAAACAGGAAGGAACCAGATTGGTGTTTTTAGATCAGTTCTTTGAACGGGTGAGAAATAAATTCAGTGTCACGCCTCATCATAGAAAAAAAAAAACCTTTGGTGATTAAGATACTGGAGCTTGGTTTAAAAAAGAAACTATTTACATTCAGGTCTGTTCATTTAAACAAGCATCAGCTCATTTTACTGTGCAGGCAGTGGAAAAACAAACAAACAAAAAAATGGTTTAGGTTTAGATTAAAAGCAAAAACAGTCAGAACCAGTTAACCCAGATGTGTGTGTGTGTGTGTGTTGCACTAAAACTCACATTTCTGCTGACTGAGTGGAAAAACAGACAAAATTTACAGCAAATAAAAGCCAAATAACGAAAGTGATGATGGGGAATCATGATCTGGGTTAGAGAATAAAAAGATTTTTATCTAATAAAAAGTTAAGAGTACAAGAGGATAGACATTTTGTTTTGGAAAAATAAGAAAAGTTCCAAGTTTATGGACAAATGGGATCTTTTCCTGCCTCTTTGTAGAGCAAGAAGCTGTAACTTTGGCATGTCTTTTTTAGCTTGGCAGTTTAAGCCTCTCTGTGTTTGACTTGGATGTATATTTTGGGTAATTTCTGGGCTGTTAGTGAAGATCTCCCTTCATCTTCAGATGCCTTGCAGATGGCTGAGGAATTTCAGCCAGTCTTCCATCTCAATCTAATCTAATCTAATCCACCTCTTCTTTCAAGCCGTTCCTTTTTTTGTGCCTAACATACCAAATCATTTTGTAATTAAGGGGGAAAAATTTAAACATTCATTGAGATTTAGAAGCTTTATGGGGCAAATTAGTTTAAAGAAAGAATTGAATAAAGGGGTCCATCTTGATATGTAAGTTAGATGAAAATAATAACTACAAAAAAACAAAAAACAGGACATAGTTGGTCCTCTATCAGCACCTCCAAAAAGAGTTGCTTTTGTTTTAATAGAAAAAAGCCTGTTGGCAAGTTTTTTCTTCGTTTAGAACAGAATGTAAAAAATAATTAACATATTAAGCCACTTCATTCATTAGGAAAACAATTTACATATCTTTACAACCAGATATTCCAGTTGTTTTTTTCTAGTTTTTTAAATGAACACATGGAGTAAAACGTTGATAAAAAAGTGTTTGTTTATCCCTTTTTAAAAGTTCAATACGAGTAGCCTCCTTCTAGAAAACAAGTAGCAACAAAAATATGTTAAATAGTCTAAACAATCATTTTGAAATCAATGATCTAATCATTTTGGGGTCAAATGTACAAGCCTGTATCCAAAGAGAAACAAACGGATAAAGAAAAGGTTTAAAACTTGACAGTGTAAGATGTAATTTAGCTCATAATTTATAATCTCTCTCTTATGAGCATATACGTAATACTCTTAGGAACTAACTGCTGGAAAAGTCAGAATAAAGTTGAGAAAACCTATTGCAACATGAACCAGAAGTGGAAGAGTGGCTGTTAAAGCATTCTCATCCCAACTGTTCGCTGGAAACACGCAAACCTGGCAACTCACATTAACTTCACAGGCTTTAATTATGTAAAAACCAAAGAGAAGGAGCAAAAATAAAAAAATAATCCAGTCTTTGCAGAGTTTAAACAAGGCTAAAATGTTTTTTGTTTTTTTTTTACCTTCTCAACCACGTTTGCTGACGTCCAAAGTCCTCTCTTGGCCTGGAAAACTGCGGAAAAACGCCTCAGAAACGCGGAGTTCTTCGTTTCAGAAAAACCTCACAATCAGCTGAAGGGCGCACGTGACGCATGTCAGCCTCCTGAATGGCCTGTGCAGTTAATCAATTAAGCAAACATAACTATATCTGCAAATAGCAACATTAATGATCAGAGAGTGGGATTGAAGCACAGTTCTGAGTCCTGTTAGTAGAAGTTTTAAACAATTAAAGACAGAATCTGACTGCGTAGTATCTACTCACGGATGCAGAAGTGGGCAGAGGAGTAAGATATAAACATGAACGTGTTTATTTAGCGTCAGTTATTTCTCAAGAACCCAGTTTACTTTCAGTTTCTTCCGGAGTGACGCCTCTTAAAGGTACAGGCGCCCCTTTTCTGCAGCTGCTCGGTGCCTGAGCTCAGAGTAGTGAAGGAAGGCTTTTGGATTCGTTCTGAGTGCAATGTATTATTCACCGTTTGAGGAGATCTTTCTCTTTTGGTTCCTTGCGTTTCTTACATTCTCATGCTTTCACTGTTCTCTTATCCGCCTCCAAACTGACCCGGTGTGTGTGTGACTCAGTGTTTGCATGTGTGTGTGCCACAGTGATAAGAGTCACTCCTCCTGTTGGAACAACTCCACCATTAATGATCAGTGGTCTTCAGACCTTCGGTTCAGTTGAAGAAAAGGCAATAAAGGAATGTAGAAAATGAGGAAGCTGTTAAAAGGAAAGCACATTATGGTGCAACCACCACTTCCCCTTTTCTCCGGAAAAGAAAGGAAAAACAGAATGCTTTAATCCTGTTTTAACTTGGACGTGCTATAAAGTTTGAAATGTGCTCATATGAATGGAAGTGGAAACATGGTGAAAAAGGGGGAAAGAAAGCAGTGTTTTTATGATCCCAATGAGCATGAAAGTCGATATTTGGTGAGAAGACACCCTGAAACAGTTCTCCGGGCTTCTTGAAGGACGTCCCAAAGCTTTTCTTTGGACGTTGGCTGCTATTTGTTCCGTTCTCTGTCTGATGATCCCACACTGCTTCGATAGAGTTCAAGCCCGGGCTCTGAGGAGGATTAGCTCCACATAGACTCTGATCACTTACAACTTGTACATACATTTTCATACAGTCAGATCCCAGTGAAGTCTCTACAGCTGCTTCAGACCTCGAGGAAGACGGGCCAATTTTCATGTTGTGCTTTAGCCGCTCCTTGACTGTGCAGAAGTCTGCTCAAATAAAAAAAAAATTCCCCGGGGAACGCTTTAAATAAGATAAAGGATGCCACGCATTCGCTTTTTTATTTTTCAGCACTTTGCCTCTTTTAAGTCAGACACTGTGAAGTGCAAAGCCCGGCTTGCTTTGTCCTTTTCACTGAAGCCGGCGTTGGTTTTTAATAAAGCCACACCACACAACCTGCTCCACATTTATGGCCTAGTTCTGCTTCACTTTGATGTCAGCAGTTTAGCTCTCACTCAGTCTGAGCTTCACTCTCATTTTTGCTACTTCTCACAAAAGATTACCGGGAGGTTTTCTGGTCACCGCCGTGAAAAGTGGTAAGATGTCATGCTCCGTGCGGATCAGAGGGGGTGAATGCATCAGCCGGATCACGCTGCGCCACCGGACAGCATATGAGAATCATCCCATGTCAGCTTTTATGTTCAGATGAAAAACAGACACGGGGATAATGTGATTTGAAGGCCTTTTCCACTCCTCTTTCCTCTTTTCTCCACGCAAACCGCCCCTCGAACAAAACTGTCCTCCCTGACCCAAATCCTTCTCATTTCATCCAAAACATCTTACTCTCTCATCTTCCTCCCCATTTATTTATCCCCCCCCCCCCCCCGCCTCCCCCTGTGTGCAGTGCCTCTGTCGTGCTCTGAGGGATTCACAGAGCTGGGGTACTACAACGGCACCGTGTCCCAGACGGACTCTGGCGCCCCCTGTTTGAAATGGACCGAGTTTCCAGACTACGTGATGCAGTACCCGGGCCGCGGCCTGGGGGACCACAGCTTCTGCCGGAACCCGGACCGGGAGTCCAACCCCTGGTGCTTCTTCAGGCAGAACTCCGGGGCCATCGGCTGGGCCTACTGCGACTGCCACCAGGGTGGGCCCACGCAGACCTCCGCAGCACGGAGAGACCTGAACCCCGGCCGAGGACAAAAAAAAAAGGCAGATATGTGACTGAGAGTGTCTTTTAGGTGCGGCCCGGCTGGTGGGGAGTTCGTCCTCGGGCAGCGGGAGGGTGGAGGTGTACCTGAACGGCCAGTGGGGAGCGGTGTGCAACTCTCACTGGACGGACAGAGATGCCAGTGTGGTCTGCAGGCAGCTGGGTTTTGGGTAGGAGTGGCGGGGGTGGAAAAAGAAACCACACTCCAGCCCGCTGTGGTGGGAAGCCTCTTGTCTAACTGGTCCTCTTCCTTTGCGTCCGACTGGTTGGCGTCCAGGGACATCGGCACGGCGCTGCGGCACCCCCAGTTCGGCTCCGGCTCCGGCCTCTTCCACTACGAGCGCCTGGGTTGCCGCGGGGACGAGGACACCCTGAGCAGGTGCCGGAGCAGGACCTTCGTCACCGGCGACTGTAGCCACGGAAACGAGGCGGCGGCGGTGTGCGCGCCGCCGGAAGGTCAGTGTGACCCCCCCCGGGGGCGTCATGGTAACCGGGGCCCCAGTCGTTCCACCCACAGCATCTTTTTTTTAGCAAACCCTATGGTCGTGTCTCTGATGACAGCCAGATAAAAACATCTCTCTCTCTCCCCCCCCCCCTCAGGCAGCGGCCCCCCTCTGCGGCTGGTCGGAGGCGAGGAAGACTTCGAAGGGCGAGTGGAGGTGTTTCACGCGGGCCGTTGGGGGTCCGTCTGCGACGACCAATGGGACGACAGGGACGCTGAGGTGGTGTGCAGACAGCTCGGCTTCGGGTGTGTATCGCCAACAAAACCCTCCAACATTGTGGTAGCTGGGGGCCCTCAGGCAGAGCCCACACACACACAAAAATCCAAATTTATGCTGTGTTTTTACCACACAACACCCCCTGACCTCTTCACCTCGTCTGTCGCACGCAGCTAAAAGGAAGGCGTAGATTCCAGCAGGGGTAAGAAGAGAACGT
>JABUIW010000056.1:1641671-1689857 GCA_013363375.1 Menidia beryllina
TCACATCTTTTTATTAGCTGCTATTTATTTGGGATCATCACAAATTGACTTGAGCTGTTTGAGTGGGTTAGTTTGTGTGTGCGACCGACTTCAAATTGGCATTTAGTTTTGATGATCTCTGTCTGAGGCGCCGTATTTTTAGCCGTGCGTAAACACTGAGTCGGTCCAGAGCGTGACATGTCAACAGGAAACGGAAAAAAAGGCGGCGTTTACTGTCGCTGCACTCCAGAGGCGTCTGTCGTTGATGCGATTAGGTCATCAGAGCGAGAGTGGCAGCTGAACAGACGCGCCGGGTGACATTTAACCGTCCCGGTGGTCTCACAGCTCCCTCCGTCCCCGCTGACTGGCCAGACATGAATATGAATGAGAGTCTTTTTCTTCCCGGCAGGTCCCCTGGTGCGTCTTGTGGGTGGGAGCAGCAGGAAGGAAGGTCGGGTGGAGGTGTATCTCCATGGCGACTGGGGAAGCATTTGCGACTCGGGCTGGAACGACCTGAACGCGGCCGTCGTGTGCAGGCAGCTCGGACACAGGTCGGTGTCCGTGTGTGTGTGTGTGTGTGTAGGACAGAGTTAGTCAGGGTGAAGTAAAAAAAAAAAAAGGAAAGCACTAAATGACATAATCTCTTCCTCAGCGGCGGGGCGGTTGCAGCGGCCGGGTTCGGTCAGGGAAAAGGACCCATTCACCTGGACCAGGTGAGGTGCACGGGGAAGGAGGAGTTCCTGGGAGAGTGCCCGTCTCTGGGCCAGAACATCCAGGGCTGCCGGCGCCGGGACGATGCAGGGGCGAGGTGCGACGTCCCTCCCCCGCCCCCGCAGCAGCAGGAGGTGACCCAGGCCAGACCTCAGGAGCTGAGCTGTGGGCTGAGGAAGCTGGTGGAGCAGGAGGGCAAACGGAGGAACGAAGGAGATGCAAACATGCTCAGGTAGGATGAAAACCCACATGATAAAAGTCCAAAATGACATCAAGGCTTATGTTTATGTCCATGCATTTAGGAGACGCTTTTATCCAAAGCGACTTACAAAGTAGACACAATGTTACAGTTATCATCAATATGACAATAAGCTCTCTAGAGGAAAATCCCCATTCAGAATCAGTGGTGTCAGGAAAGAAAGAGAGAGAGAGAGTAGTAGAGGGGCTGTAGAGGTTTGGGTAAGAGTTAGGATAGGAGATGCTCTTTGAAGACGTGGGTCTTTAAGAGTTTCCTGAAGCTTTCAGCGGTGGTAGGTCTTTCCACCATCTTGGAAAAACACATGAAAACAGTCAGGATTGTCTTAAGCGTGGTGTAGGCACTGCTGGACAACAATCCATTGATGACCGGAGTGACCGAGTTGTGACATAAGCCTTTGCAAGAGGGGTCAAGTAGACGGGGGCCGTGCCCTTAAGCACTTTATAGTTCAGCATCAGGGCAGGTGCGACACGATGAGGAGGATAGCTGAGAATTTTCAAACTAATTTCACCTCGTTTTTGAGACTTCATCTAAACGGCGACGTAAATAAGCTCTGATAGGTGGCCTCACTGGGCTTAAACCGAATCTCTCTCAGGACCACGTGGCCCTGGCAGGTGTCGGTGTGGCTTCAGTCCTCGGACCGGGCCGGCGGGCCCCTCTGCAGCGGCACCCTGATCAGCCCCTGCTGGGCCCTGACCTCCGCCTCCTGCCTCAGCAGGTAAACGCCGCTTTCAGCTCTTCGGTCTGAAGACCTTTTCCCCTCCTCGGTCTCAGCCTACCACTCTCCTCCACCCCACAGGTTTGCCAGCGACCCGTCCGGCCTGGCGGTGCTGGTCGGCGCCTCGGAGAAGGCCGTCACCCCGGAGCGGGTGGTGGTTCACAGGAAGTTCAAGGGCCAGAGCGGCGGCCATGACGTGGCCCTGCTGAGGTTGCCCAGCCCCAAAGGCCGCTGCCTGACGTTCGAGCCCGACACAAACGCGGCGTGCCTCCCCGCAGCCGACGCCCCCAGCGGAGAGACCACGCCGTCTTCTTGTGTCGTCGTGGTTACGACAGGCTGGACAGGAGCAGGTTTGTTCTCTGCTTTGTGCTGCTTCTATTGCCAAGCAACATCCACAAGGCTCCTGAAGACCTGGGGAGATATCAAAGCAGAACACACAGAAACATGAAAACTAAATGTGAAATAACCTGAAAAACTTTAATCAGCGACACACGACAAACAACTCAAATCAAAGTTTTTAATAAAGACAACACATATGATCTATACATTTTACAATACAGTGAGTTTACTTCAACACAACAGTTAAAACAATATCTACTAAAATACCCATTAAATTAATAGAATTCTTACTAATCTATAATTTACTTCATTTGATTGGACAATGATAATATTCTTATTTAATCATTTATTTTAAATGTGATACAGATTTCGATTTCGAGCTACTCTGTGACTTCCTGGCTGTTACTCTGGCGCCACCATGTGGCTGAAATAAAAAAACACATTTGTAGCCAGATTTCCATCAAATATTGCAGTAACGTTTCATCCATCTATTTCTATATCCCCACAAAAAGGAAACGCATAGCACCATGTAATCTTTAACCACTTTGAAAAAAGCCGGTCTTCGTTTTAAATGCTGGTGAAGAAGCTAGCGGACCCGGAGACATTTGACATTTGCCAGAACATACCAGTGGCCAGACACGGGTTCGGGATATGTGACCCTTTTGTGTCCCATCCTCCATTTAAAGACCTACATGTCTGGTCCATTGATGACCCTAAATTTCCCCCCAAAGTAAATGTGAGTGTGTGTGGTTGTTGATCTCAGTGTGATCCTGTGATGGACCGGTGACCTGTCCAGGGTGTATCCTGCCTCTCGCCTAACGACGGCAGGAATAGGCTCCAACCTCCCGGCCACCCAACTAGAAATAAGGGGAACAGACAATAGATGGATGTTTGTGGAGTCTCCAGTCGTTCTGTACAACTCGATATGAGACTCATCTAATTGTTCATGGACTGAACTGCTGAACAATCATCTTGTATTTCTGACATCCTTCATTTCTGTTTCCTCCCAGACTCCGTTATAGCTTCATGGGTTCCTCTGATGTCGCCATGGCAATGTAAGAAGCACTATGGCAACAGCTTCTCCACTCACGGCACACTGTGCGCCGGCGGTCCTCCGGACCACGCCGTCCTCCGCGGCGACGGTTGCCATGGCAACTCCGGAGGCGGGCTGCTATGTCAGGGAGACGGGGGTCGATGGGTCCTCGCCGGGGTCGTCGCCGGGGGTTACGGCTGCGCCGGCCCCTCCTCTCCCGCGCTGTACACGCGGGTCAGCCGCTTCAGGAGCTGGATCGACGAGGTCACCGACGCACGGGGGGCGCCGGCGCACGCACACACACAAAACGGTCTGACGCACAATGACAATGACCTCACGCCCACGTACGGAAAACACACACACGGCCAGGGCAGAGATGAGCACTCACAACACACACACAATGACATCAGTGAGGCCAAACAAACACGCTCACACACTCATTCGCACACTAAAGGCACACTAAACGCGTACCACAGAGAGGACGACAGCACACACACAGAGGTTGTGGTCTGATTGAAGCCGTGCCATCGGTTGCCGCCTGTGCCATGTGACCGCCTGTGGAGAGAAAAGGGAAAAGGAAAGCTAATTAAAGATGCTCCCAGTTTAAAGACGCATTCAAATCTGAAGTCAGTGTTGCGAATTACAAGTTTTTGGGGCTGCTGCTCGTCCAGCGACGTGGGCACGACGGCAGAGAGTGGCCTGGTGATTTAGGAAGGGTGTTAGGGAGAGCAGAGACTGATGGGAAGTTTAGGGTGAGCTTTATTGTCACCATGACAACCAAAACAGTCAGCACAGCGTGTATTTAAAGGAGTTTGCGTTGATATTTGAGGGATATTTTGAAGGTGGTCACCCAAGAATCTATGCTAATCTCCCCTATTTACGTGTCCTCTGCGTGAGTCATAGGAAAATTACCCAAAAAATACCCCAAAACAGAACATGTAGTGTTTAAGCTGGCTGCGTCTCATCTCTGCACCTCCAACACAAACGATGTAGATAAGCTCCTGCTAGCAGGCGAGGCTCGTCCCGAGTTATTTTTTTATCAACATGCGTGTGGGTTTCGTTTTCAAACAGGGCTCATCTCTGCAGGCTTCCCTCTTCTACCTTTATCGGTGAAAGTGCTGTAGTTTATTTAGAGACCATAAGTAAGCTACTATACAAAGGACTACACCACTGATTTATCTTGTTTTAGTGATACTAACTTTCAGTATTCACATGGCACACATATAGGGATAAAAAGGGTGTAAATCATAACAGAAATTAGAGTCAAGGAAACCTAGAATATAACCTTTTTAGAACTGCTGGTTTTGATTTGGATATCTTCTTAAAACCATTTCCGGAAATGGGTGAAAAACCTAGTAGGAAGTGTCAAATGTGCAGTTAATTTTACCAATAATCCTACAAAACTGCTTGATATAGAAGGTATAAAAACCAACACCCCGCAGGATTAACAGAAAGAACGAAGACGTTCTGTTCATGTCTTCGGAAACAGTGACTCAAACCCCAATCAAAGTATGGCTAGAATACAACACGGTTCTCAGTCACGTGGATTACTGATTATTTCTCGGGCCTTTAAAGAGCAAAAAACATGTAAAATCATTAGCGTAGTCTCTAAAGTCTGTACAGGATGATATTCTCCTTTCAAAGCCATTTGAAGCTGCCTGTTAGATGATAAATATGTTTTTGTATTGCTATAGATACGGTAGGTAGATTCTCAGATAGACGGATAGATAAGTAGCTGCCTCTCCTGAGTTTAGATGTTTTAGGTAGCCCACCTGGTGAAGTCGATGTAGTCTGTTCTGTAGTTGTCAGATGCGGCATCCAACCAGGGGATGGCGACATTGCTCTATTTTTCTCGGGGTAGTCTGGGGCCCTGCTGGTTCTTTTTGATACAGTTGCTGTTAGTGTATGAACTTGTGCTGGATGTACCGTGAACCGCCGTGTTGTGAAGCATCTTGTAAACCTCCGCTGCCTGTCCCGAGCCTGCCGTTCCAATCCTGTACATAAACTCATGCCTGTTCCCTTCGCCCCGTCCTTCCTCGGACTCGATGTTCACCTCCTGCAAACCCCTGGCCGAAATGATGGAATCGCCACACCGTTCCCTGCTTTAATCAGGCTCCAACTTTCCCTCTGCAGCAGCTGACAGATCAGCTCTGCAGGTTGGAACCTGGTCACAGACCTTTTTTTTCTTTTTTCTGAACCAAACTGAGGTTATGGCATCGTCTCCCTGTCTGATGCAGACGAGTGATTCATCTCTGAATATCACTTATGTTCGGGCTCTCCGCTCCTCTTAAACCCACTTTAATTTTCCTTCCTTTTGTTTTTCGGTGCGCTGACGGTTTATTTTTGGCTTTTCTGAATGTAAATCCCATTGCTTTCAGTTGAGTCCTTACAGCTTGACTGCTTCCCATTTATTTTTTTCATTTATTTGGTTTTTATTTTTCTATTTTCTGATATTTGGCCATGAGTTTTCTGTCCTGACATTTTGACTTCATCAACCTCATGTGTGATGTGAAAAAAAAAAAACTGATTCAAAGCATTTATTAGGTCTGATTGGTTTGGTTGTGTGTTTTTCAAAATAAAATGAAAATACCAAATGAATATCATTCAAGAGTGGTGAAACAATCATTTTTGCCAGGGATTGAAGATCATGTGGGTTAATGTAAATAATGTACGTCTTCAGGAAGATGATGTGAAAGTGCAGAGTACATATACTTTGTGTTGAACCCGCCGGCCTTTTCTCCTCAGTGTACTGTGCTGGATCATGGTTGTGTATTAAAACGTAACCCTGCTGAGAACAAATAACAAGCGTTGCTGTTTTTCTTTCCAATTTCAGATGTTCAGTTGTGATCTTTCCATAAACCTGTTTAGGAATCGGCTTCTGTTTTCGATGTGAGCACCCTATGCTACAGCATGTGAAGTAGATTAAGGGGAGAATATCAAATAGTCCAGTTAATTTCCTCTCACGCCGACAGAACACGCTCAAAACTCATGGATTGCATGCATTTGATTAAAAAATAGCATACAATCCCCTTTATTGCCTCTGAGTAATTGAAAAGTAAATCTGCTTAGCTGCTGCTCTCAGTCACCCATGAGCACTGGTAATCCTTTTCTTTTGTTTCTGTCTGAAAACAGGGGGATCAGAGGAAACCCTTGTTGGCCAGGACTGGCCTGTCTTTACAGGAAACTGTGGGAAATGATGGCTCACAGTGAGCATAATGAAGGAGCATTTTGGGTTGCAGCTGATTATTTACCATTACGACCAAAACCGTGTGGACAACTTGTGTTGGCCAGGCTGTGGTTGCTGCAATGAAACATTGATGACAGGGTGTGATTTTATTACCAGAGCTCCACACGGAAAGCATCTGCCGCTCCCGCTGTCGATTAGTGGTTTACTCACGTTTGGCGAAATGCGGTTCTTAAAAAATGAATTATTGATCAAGGAAACATTAATGGGAGCTATTAGACTCATTCCTCTTAAAGAACTGTAATGGTTTTTCCACACTTATATCATTAAACATATTATTATACTGCATCTCTGTCCACGGTGGCCAACAATTTTAGTTTTTTTAAACTTAAAAGTTCTTTAGGACCTGCTGTTAGCATGTAATAATATGCTTATAATTTTATGCTCACACATATTTTTATTTTGCAATCACAGATGGACCTTTATTGCATGTTTTGGACTGTGAGTTCTCTGAGAAAACAGGTCATGGAAACTCCGCACAGAAAACTGAAACCAGGAACCTCTGTGCTTTGAGTCGACAGTGATGGATGAATTGCTTCCTTTTGCTTGTTCAAACTTATTTCTCATCCTTCACTGATGTGAGATCTAAAATAAATCAGAGCAGAAGAATGTGTCCGCCCTTACGAAATCATTTGAAATTAGCCAGAAACTTGATTTGAGAGGTGATAGATAAAGTGGAGACTGAGGTTTAATGGATAAATGCTGAGTCATCTTGTTAAAAAATGTCCCCAAAGCCTGTAAATCAGCTCCATGCATGTGCTCACGTGATCTTACAGTAAATGCTGCTTGAGTCCCTTCAACAAGACCATGGATAGCCGGCTTGTGCCCCTTCGGGATGTAGTCTGTTGATGGATAATACTTTACAGTTAATCTGTTTTATTGGATCTGATTCTGCACAACAATGAATCACAGAAAAGGTCACACACCCATCCCAGAGATCGAAAAGCTAAAACAATTACCAGGAAGAAAACACTTTGTCGCTTCCAGAGACCTCGACTTGTGCTCGTACCGTGGCATGCACGCGAGCGTTCCGGTGATCCTCACACCTACACATCCCAAAGGCCAATATATACTGGTGTCACCAAATCCCATTAAGAGTGGACCAGACTTTCTAAATCTGGCTGTAACGCTCAGTCTCAAGCTGATTAGTTGAAGTCAGTAGTATTAGAGGCAGGAGGTCTGAAAAACACACCGAGTGGCTGTCACTTGTGGCTTTATGTGTAGACAGAAGCCTTAAAATGGATCCTGGATGTTTTTAAGGATGTTAGTGATGGTTCCTAAGATATAAATTGCACCTTTTCTGTCATGTATGAATTCAAATGCTGAATGACCTTTAATGTAACAAAAATCAAAATAACTTTTTTTAGATCTGGGTGGAAATCTGCCTGTTTTCCCAGACTGTGAATCCCTCAGACACTGGAGTTGGTGACTGCTGATGAATGGATTGTATGCAGACACATGAGCATCTGTCCCAACACCGACCGGAGACATAACCAAATCAATTAGCCACTCGGTGGAATAAAAGTTATATCACGCCGCACTAATTTTTGTAGCTTATTCACACTTGCTGCTGCAGCGGCGGTGGAACACATAAGTTTAACTGGTACATATAACATATAATGTTCCCATGCAACTCTTTTACAAATACCTAAAATATCTATCTTTTCTATTTTGTTTGAAATATAATAATGTTGTAATAATGATGATATTAATATTGAATAATATTTACCGCTTATGTGTTTTGAATCAAACCCCACATAAAAGTTACACAATAAAAATTTGACCTGGTGGTGAACCTCTAGGCTCCATTCTGGGCCCCTTTTCCTTTGATTCGTGTGGATATTGCTTGTTAAGTAACTTGGATTTGCATCTACCTCCATCTAGATTACACTATTTTAGAGATCATCAATATATTCGGAGGATCTGAAGATGTCTCTGTGGGGAACAAAAACCAACACTGAATAGCTGTGATCCTCCGCGATATAATCAGTCATAGCAAGGCAAAGTGCATGTGCACACGTCCCAACTAAACAGGAGACAAACCATCCTACTTATATACTCAAATGCTACATTTAGAGCAACATATAGCCCTAATTAGATGTTTTTGTAGATGAGTTTCTGCATGTTGCGGCCGTGTAGAGGAAGAGTTTTTCCTTATGCTGTACTGAAAATAAAATGTTGGTTTATAAGATACGAGTTGTTTTTGTCAACATTTCACCCAGCGACCCGACTTTCTCTCAGAATTGCCCATACCCATGGATTTGCTGTTTTGTTATTTGAGAAACTAGCTTCAAAATGAGGACAGTTTCTTGAACAGGTCAGCACCCTCTGTTACCGCCGCCGCTGGAAGCCGTGAACTTTTCAGATGAAAGATGACTGTGAGTTTCAATTCCTTTTCTAATAAATAACTGACTCGGGTTCAGCGTGAAGGCCATTCGTGCAGCGGAGCTTCACCTCGCTGCAGACGTCTGGATGAGGGGACAGACGGGGGAGTTTCTTTACCAAACCTCAGCAAAGTCAAAAGTAATTTAAATTCAGGAGGCTCGCTCCGGCTTTTCCCTTAATTTCTTTGACACTAAAGAGTCAGAGGTCAGAGAGAGCCAACAAGGCACATTCCCCTGTGAGTTTTCCCCTTCCCGCGTCTTTGATAAAGTAAGTGCAAGTGTCAAAGTTAACCAACTACTGAGCTCTCCTCATTACTCACAGAGAAAGCAGAGGAACCGGGGGGAGCTGCCCTACATCCAAAACACACACACACACACACACCCTTAAAATATCCAGCACCATCTGAAATAAGCACAAAAGCTTTTAAAACGAAGCTCGAAACATTACTCAACGCTTCACAGTGGAACTGAAAGCGGGGCACTGGAGGACAGGGGAAGAGATGAGACGATGCGCAAACCGCCAATCAGACAGCTCCGACCGCTGTCGTCCTGTACGTTGATGCTCTGGAGGCCACGCACATTATTCAGAGCTTAATTTGACTTTGTTATGTGATGACAGACAAGTATGGAGGGCAAATAACGTGCCAGCTGCTGGCGTTTAGAGTGCCGAGCCCACTAAAGACACGCAATCTGGTCGTGTTCAACTCCGCTGCTGGAGCTCTCCAGCTGAAGTTCCCCTCAAACGAAACTCCCTAAAAATCTGAAAAAACATAAGATGATCAGCATGTAAAAAATCAGAGGTTCTCTATTTGGAAAGATGCTTTAACACTTGCAGAAAAAAACAAAAATACTGGGAAAATCCCCAAATAATGTTCATTCAAATATTTAAAAGAAAAAAAAGACTGCTGAGATTCAGCTGATTTTTATTTAGGGGAAAAAATTATTTTAATGTCAGTTCCACTTTGGACCACTGGAAGGAATGCGAGGCACTAGTTTCTGGTCAAAGCACATAAGATCTCTGGATCGTCATCAGACAAACCTGTTGACAAGTTTGGAGCAGTTTTTGGTCGATCAAAGGTGTACATGTGATTCACTCCTTCAAACAAACGCCAGTTGTTTATCTTACACTTAGGTATTTTCATATTTGTCAAACACCAAGCCTGAGAAACGGAACATCCCAGAACAAACCAGTGGCCGGTCTGGAGATCAGCGATGTGTGAGGAAGTGCTGACAAAAGGAAGCAATGAACGACTCTGCAGAGGCAAACCAGTGCTGAAATAGTATTTTTATTAAATACTTTCAAGATCCAAGTTGGAGGAATAACAAAGCTATGATGAAGACCAACTAACACTCAGACAAACACTTGATAGTTGTCAATTCATGGTTGTATTTCATTGTACATCATGATCATGCAAAAAAAATCCAGCATCCATGTGAAGGCTGGGGGAGAAAGCGCAGCCCAATAGTATATCATTACAACGCAGGGAAAACGCGAACATCGAGGGCCTCATACCAAGCTACGGCTCCTGAATGCTTTTTTTTTTTTTTTTTTAATTTTCTGTTTTTAAATATATTTTCATGTCACCTATTCAACATTCTGGACGGAGAAAAAGTCATATTTCAAAAGATGCAAATATCATATATTAACACTAGCTCCATCCTTAATCAGGTAGGTACATGGTAGAAATGTGTAACTGAAACATGCATATAACTAGGTGTCCCGCTCCGGTTCACAACGGTGTAGGTCGCACAAACCTGCACACACTCACGACAACTCTCACTCTGTCTCTCAACTGAGCAGGCACGATTTAAAACCACCGAGGGTAGATTACATTGATAAATAATTTAGTCCTGATCAATATTGTTAATTTTGTGTTGTCTTTACTTCCTCCCTCTTTTCCCTTTTTTTTCTTTTGTTGTTTTTTTTTCTTGTCGGAGAGGGAGAGTGCAGAACTCAAGCTTGGCAGATCGGCAAATTACCAAACGACAAAGTCAACGGCAAACGGCGACGACAACAAATAAAACTCAAAAAACCAGTAACACGGGAACGACAGAGAGGTACAAATAAACATCTCAACAGCAGGGACGCGATCAAACACGAGGTTGGGGGCGGGTGGGGGGAGGTGGTTGGTGGGTGGAGATATTGGAGGGGGTTGGGGTTGGAGATACGACTGTCTGCTGATGGCGACGGATAAGCAGCACAATGAGGGAGGCGCTGGTCACACGGCAGCGTTGCAGATATGTTACAAAGCCTAAACACACCGCCAGGAGTGTGTGAGTGCATATGATATGAAAAGGCGGCTCACAGCATCATGGGATCAAGAGTTAAGGACACTATTATGAAGGTATTCATGTTCGATAACACATCTGTTGGGCTGTTGGGTTAGGGGGGGTAAACTACTTCCACCTTGTGTGTTTTATTTCCCCATCGTCATAAACAGTCGTTCGGCCATGGGACTAAAGATGGTCGCCTACTGAAGCGTTTTCTTATGTTGACCATGAATGATTAAGAGCTACTGATATCTTAAGGAAGTATTTTTGAGGAGGGGGAATTGAAACTATCGAGGAAATTGTTTCTCCTAAACTAGAGTGGGAGTCACAGAGGCCATGGGGTGGTCCCCCCAAATGCACAGGATGAGTGTCTCTTAGATACATGTACATATATTACACTTTTCTACATATATCTATACATACACTGTATTTACACAGTGATTATAAACAAACCAGGCTCTTGCAGAAAGCAGAGAAACAGTGGGAGGAAATGCTTGAATAGAGGATGGGGAAGAGGGGGGGGGGGTTAATGAGGGAGAGGCAGTGGGCAAACATGCAAAATGCAGACGCCTTTCCCAGCCCACTCTCTCCCCCCACTGCATATTCACAAACAGGACAAGTTAGCTTTAAATTTGCACGATAAAATCCCTCTTTTTCTTAAAAACTCTGCTGTTTTAAAAACGAGCCTCGATTCTAGAACTAGTCAGAGCAAAAAAACAACAAAACGATTAAAAAAAAAGACAAAAAAAACCCCAAAACAAACAAACAAAACAAGAGAAGAACTCACGAGGCCCTCTCTTTTTTTTCCCACAGGAACGCAAACAAGTCAGGTCGCTAAAAACACATAAAAAAAACAAACAAAACATGTAACCTTAAGTCAGACGTCCCCCACCCGCTGCCCACGACACAATTTCTGTTCCGTTGAAAAACAAGCACACAAACAGAAACACAAACACATAAAAAGCCTAAAGTTCTACACTTTGGTGCTTCATGTTTTTTTGATATCAAGTTTCTCTCGTCATCAAGTTCTCCGAATGAGAAAACTCGACTATTTTTCCCTCTAAAACTCTGTCGAGGATAAGCTCCCTTCATCTTACGACCCGGGTCACGAGCACAACGCTTTTCTACCCGGTCATCCCTAAATGTGTCCGAAATCTCAGCTGCTAACTTCACACTCCTCTCCGCTCCTCCCTTATTAAATAGTGATAAATGCTTAGTTGGGTTTTGGTGGTTTCTGGTACATCTAGTCATAATTTACACAGTATATTCATAACTCATACTCATAAACTGTCACAAGTTCAACTGTAAATCCTCTCCTCCCCCGGGACGTCTCATCTCGCGCGGGCAGAAAAAAGATGGCTGCCAGGGGAGGGTCAGAGGGCAAAGTTGCACCCTCCAATCAGGCGCCAGATGCATGCATCATCCTATGGGGGCGGGTTCTTGTATTCAGCCGGCCCCGGCAGGTCAAAGGAGGGACAGGATTGGTTGGTAACGTGGAGAGGGGTGCGATCTCGCCCGGCCGGGCTCCTGGCGCTAGCCAATCCACGCAGAGGACGCGCCTCTTAAACACGCTCGCCGAAAAAACACTGCCCCCCAAAACACACTCCAGTAGACTGGAGGCTCAGGACCACTGGGGAGGAGAGAAAGAGCGGCGTGTTAAAAGTTCTGCTGGCCTTTCAAATACGAAATAACAGGTTAAAGAACAATCTGAATGACAAACTAAAGCAAATCAAATGTCTTTGATCATGTGACCTGATTTCAGCCCTAAGGGGTTTTTGAAGGTAAAACCTCTCCTCAGATTTAACAGAGTTGATATCTGTTAGTACCTGATCACTGAAGTGGTGCAGCAGGCGCTCCCGAGCAGTGGAAGTGAACGTTCAGCCACTTTCCGTCGCGGCGGTGCCAGACCCTGGTCTCCTCTGATTGGCTGGAGCGAGGGCGGCCCGTGGAGTCCACAAACTGCGTGAGGCGGATGTAAGCGATGCAGGCGGCGTCCTCGCCGATCAGGTGCACGTGGGGGTTGAGCAGGGTGGTGTGCACGGGCTTGCTGTTTTTGCTCAGCACTGGAAAACCAACAACAAACACGCTGAAGGGCGACTGGAGAAATGTTCGATCACAACAGAAATCCACGGGGCGTCTGAGCCACGTTTAGGGATGAATGACTCGGTTAGTGGACGGTTCAAACTCATTAGTTTCTGGTAAAACTCCGCGTTTCAGCGTGTACCGCCGCTTTAACTCTGATGTCTGTGGGGACAATGGGGAGCTGGAACGTGGGCTGTGATGCGTTTAGGGCTCATAAAGGAAGGAACAGACGGGATAAAGACGAAATAGACAACCGCAACATGGATCATTTGTTGAGAAAAGAGAGAAAATAAGTTCTGATACCACGTGAAATAAAAAAAAAAAAAGTGGGTTTATGATCAATAAAAATGAAAATGATATATTCAAGGATATATGTGCTGTATGCTTAAGCCACCATAGTTTCTGGGGAATCATTGAGGTAAAAGTAAGACCAGAAGCTACAAAGTCTGAATTTAAGTTCAAATGAAACGGTGACGCTACCAATTAATCTCTGTAAATGTATTTGTTTGACATTTGGCAGAATGATCAACAATGGAAATATTCAGCCGCAGTCAAAAGTAAACTTCAATTCAAGCCTAAAGAAAAATACATTGTAGATGGTTTAGGAGCAAAAATAAACCCACTCCCATAATGTGCGCACAGGAGGACACTCACGGTTCTCAAAGTAAAACTTGTGGAAGTCCATGCCCTCCACCAGATTTCCCAGGGCCTCGGGTTCAAAAGAGGTAAGTCCGGGATCACAGATCCTCCTGGAGAACGCGGAGGGACAGAAAACGTAAAGCCACCTCCGACAGACCTGCCCAGCATCACCGACAGCTCACCGACTCACGTGTAGGCGTCAAAGTCTCCGTTGTTGATCGCTTCAATCAGCTGCTCCGTTATCTTAATGATCTCCTGTTTACGGGCTGCAGAGATGCGAGGAAGAGAGAAGAGAGAGAGGGAGAGAGGCTGGTGAGAGGCCGAACGAGCCGACCGTCGGCTGACGCGTCCTGCCTCCCTGCACACACACACACACACACTCCTCTTTAACCTCCTCGCTACGGCGCCGGAGCGCCGCGCCGTCTTTTCGCCTTCTGTGTGACAAACAAGTGATGCTGCTCTGCTGCGAGCCACCAAACCACAAACAGCTCTGCCTCTGCGTGCTACGGCTCGGTTAGGCGAAAAAAAGAAAAAAAGAGGCCAACTTGTCAGCTTTCTTTTGACAGCGGCGGGTGGAAAGGATGTGATGATCACACACGCCGCGTCTCTGCCGGGGGAGCACAGGTTCGCTCATTTAACCGCCACCGTTAAAAAGGGGAGACTCAGAGCTGCTGCAGTCCTTTCCCACAGTTGTTAATAAGAACACACTCAGAAACCTGCACCGATCCAAGCCCCATTAAAGTTTAACAGGTGTATTTATACTGACGTCCATGTAATCTTTCAGGTGTGTGTGTGTTCAGTTTCAAACTAATGACCAGTTTCATGTTGCCATGACAGTCTGCTCTGTTCTCCTCCTCCTCACCCCTATTGGTGACATTTTTAGTGGTCAACTCTAGAAAGACATTATATTCCTCTTCACGTGGGTTCTGCCACCATAATTGAGTCTAATTGCCTTAGTCTGGACAACATGTATCTAATGGAAGGTCTTATCTGATACTTTTTGGAGCAATTAGAACCACCTTTCCTTCTAATGCACTGAAAGAGGTAAATGTCTCTTGGTTTGACCTCATATTACCATTATTGAAAATTGACCGGGCACTAAGCGGAACCATTTAGACAGCGTGGGCTCGGTTTCGGTGCCTGTTAGCTACATCACGACTGCGCCTCTTGGGCACAATACTTTCAGACTTGTAGTGTGTTCGGATGACAGATAAGTGATATCCAAGCTCGTACTTCCTGTTCTGTGGGTCAGTCGCTATTTGGATTCAGAACAATTTTAACATAAAAAAGCTATTGTCTCCAGAAGATAGCTCAAGGTTTGGAGATTCTGTTTCAGCCAATGCCTTCAAGCTCTCAAAAGTGCAACCAAAGCCTGCAGGACAGGACTGCTCCCACCCTACAAATGGACAAAAAGCACCCAGAGAACATTCAAGACCAAATTTCAGTACAATTACCTGAAAATTGATTCTGCAAACCCAGCTGAGCAAGTACTCCTGAGTTCAGATTTGACTTAATTTAAGAATCGGTTCACTCCCTCTCCCACAGTTATGGTATAAGTTCACTTAAATCATCCCCCCCCATATCTCAACTATTTTCTGAAATCATGCAGACAACCGCATCTATACATTTGACGAACTCCAGACATCCCAGCGTTTGTCTCTTTTTTTCTTGTAAAGCGACATCTTCAGATTACAATACTAAAATATAAATCCATTTTTGAATTACACTATATTGCCAAAAGTATTTGCTCACCCATCCAAATTATCGGAATCAGGTGTTCCAATCACTTCCATGGCCACAGGTGTATAAATTCAAGCACCTAGGCATGCAGACTGTTTTTACAAACATTTGTGAAAGAATGGGTCGCTCTCAGGAGCTCAGTGAATTCCAGCGTGGAACTGTGATAGGATGCCACCTGTGCAACAAATCCAGTCGTGAAATTTCCTCGCTCCTAAATATTCCACAGTCAACTGTCAGCTGTATTATAAGAAAATGGAAGTGTTTGGGAACGACAGCAACTCAGCCACGAAGTGGTAGGCCACGTAAACTGACGGAGCGGGGTCAGCGGATGCTGACGCGCATAGTGCGAAGAGGTCGCCAACTTTCTGCAGAGTCAATCACTACAGACCTCCAAACTTCATGTGGCCTTCAGACTAGCTCAAGAACAGTGCGCAGAGAGCTTCATGGAATGGGTTTCCATGGTCGAGCAGCTGCATCCAAGCCATACATCACCAAGTGCAATGCAAAGCGTCGGATGCGGTGGTGTAAAGCACGCCGCCACTGGACTCTAGAGCAGTGGAGACGCGTTCTCTGGAGTGACGAATCGCGCTTCTCCATCTGGCAATCTGATGGACGGGTCTGGGTTTGGCGGTTGCCAGGAGAACGGTACTTGTCTGACTGCATTGTGCCAAGTGTAAAGTTTGGTGGAGGGGGGATTATGGTGTGGGGTTGTTTTTCAGGAGCTGGGCTTGGCCCCTTAGTTCCAGTGAAAGGAACTCTGAATGCTTCAGCATACCAAGACATTTTGGACAATTCCATGCTCCCAACTTTGTGGGAACAGTTTGGAGCTGGCCCCTTCCTCTTCCAACATGACTGTGCACCAGTGCACAAAGCAAGGTCCATAAAGACATGGATGACAGAGTCTGGTGTGGATGAACTTGACTGGCCTGCACAGAGTCCTGACCTCAACCCGATAGAACACCTTTGGGATGAATTAGAGCGGAGACTGAGAGCCAGGCCTTCTCGTCCAACATCAGTGTGCGACCTCACAAATGCGCTTCTGGAAGAATGGTCAAAAATTCCCATAAACACACTCCTAAACCTTGTGGACAGCCTTCCCAGAAGAGTTGAAGCTGTTCTAGCTGCAAAGGGTGGACCGACGTCATATTGAACCCTATGGATTAGGAACGGGATGTCACTTAAGCTCATATGTGAGTCAAGGCAGGTGAGCAAATACTTTTGGCAATATAGTGTATCTTGACAATGCAGGATAAAATACGGTATCTCTGAGTTGCATTTGTGTTCACAAATCTATCAGTTCCAGAACTGGAAATGGGGACTGTGAATGCCACTCAATGCATTTAATCAAAACATGAGAATAACAATGACCTTTTAGGCTCACACGCCTGCTTTGATTTCCACTTCAGGCGGACGTTTAGCTTTTAGTTGATATTCTGTGTATCAGGCTGACTAGGTGCTACACTGGCTCCTCACATTTTGTGTGAGCATAGTTGGTCATCATCACATTGTCCTCACGCCCTGACCAGCAAAGATTCTGTGATTTAGTGCTGAAGCAAAAATCTTTCAAAATGAAGTTTTGGCTTCTGCTTGAGCTGAAAAGGCAAACTTGGAAGGCAGCCTGAATCTCACAATATCAAAAAGACTCCCTCTTGCCAGGGAATTTGTGGCAATTCACACATGGACAGATCAATCTGTGTCAGTGTGTGATGGATGGCAGCTTCCATCCATTGACTGGATGCACCTCTTTGATCTAATTGGCTTAGCTCTGCGCTTCCCAGCCTGCGACGGACAGACGCGTTACCCAGTCAGCTGACGGTATTTTCTCAGAGCTCATGCCCCTTTTCCGAACATGGCAGGTGGAGAACGTCACAGGTTTCTAATGATGCGGAACGGAATTTGTAAACAAAGAAAGCTACACGCAAAAACACCAGCAGAGTCTTTTTTTCCCCCTGACCTACAACTGTTTCAAAACCTAAATGCGGAATATTTGACTGAGGAAAAGGTGAGCGATGACCCCTCTGAAATCAATAACTTCTAGAAACACCACCCGGGAGGTGAAAGGCTGTGCTGGTCGACAGCTGCAGGGAGTAGGAGGCGGGGAAAGCAGAGTTAGTCAGTTAGTACAGGTGTGCTCTTACTCGGCTTAGTGTTGCTGTTAGCAGCGACAGTGTTGCTCCCTAGTGGAGCGGCAGGAATGGAGGAGGACTGCGAGTGGTCAGAGTCGGGACAGGAGCTGTTGCCTGTGCTGTTCCATGCCATGCGCTTTACGTCATGCGGTGGAACTGAAACACACAACGGATGGTCAACAAAAACGGATGGAACAGCAGGAAAGGTGACAAGATGAGCCACACGCATGCAGTAAAACAAAGCTGATGTGGGTTAGTGTGGGGTCGGAATTGTTAGGAAGTAATCCCAGTGGTGAGGCGGGATCATGGCACACATGCGGATGGGGAACATGAGGACACAGCGATAGCTGAAAGCGCAGATTGGGATGATGGAAAACTCATCTCCCTGCCTGTACAGCTCACATCTTCTTGACTCTTAATGCTTTTCATAGATTTCTCTGATGAACTGCTGCACTAAGCAAAAAAAAAAAGAAGAAGAAGAAAAAAAGAAGTCTGAAGCCACAGCTTGTAATTAGCTCATGTTCTGCCTGAGGGGAATCTTGGCATCTTGAGGAAGGAAGGCAGGAGTGGAGAACAGAAAAGTGAAGAGGAGGAGAATTTATTGCCCTTCAGTGCAGGTGTGTCCATCAACAGCAGGAGGATGACCATTAAGGAGACATTCAGAGGATGAAGGAGTGAATATTTGTGAGGGAAGGGAACAATGGTCTACTATGTATAATGAGATTTAAAAAAAAAATTAAGGAAAGTCTAGAAAATAACAGAAGTCTTTAGAGGTGGGAAGAGGATATCAGGACAAGGGAGAAACATGATGTTCTACTGTGTGCATGGTTCCAGGAAAGTCAGACAGGCCTGCCAGACTGGAAGGCTGGTTTAGGACACGCAGCTGCTGCAAGGTAAGCAAGGCTCCCTCCAGCGGGAGCTGTCACATCAGGAGGACAAAGGGGTATATGCAGTGGTCACCGAAAACAAAAAACAAAACACACACACACACACACACACACACACGCACATACACACAGATTTCAGGGTTCCCACAGAGGCCCTGATGAAAAGTGCAACCAGTTTTCTTGTTTTCTGTTCTTACGTTGATGTGATCTCATCACTCACAAAGTGATCTAGCAAAAGATCATCTGATCAACATACTAGAAAAAAATATATTCAATAACGCATCCCTGTTAAAATGATTTAAAGATGCTTAAAAGGACATTGAGTTCATTTAAAGTCTTGGCTTATTAGTTATATAAGAACAAGGCTCCAACGCTACAAACGAGTCTAAAAACAATAAAAAACAACCAAAGTCAAGAAAATGCTGACTCAGTTACCTGCACAGAGAATGGGGCTTAAGGTTATACTTAAACCCTTCTGAAAGACTAGCCTCCCCTGCTTTTAACGACTGGTGGCCATAGTAAATAATCGGGATCAAATTTTAGGTTGTTTTCTGTGCTTCTGTATGTCCCTGAATACAGACATAACCAATAAATGATTATTCCACTAAAATCAGTGGGAACCCTAAAAAAGCTTGGGGGATCAGAGTGAAGGGGGGGAGGGGGGCTCAAATGTGTAAAAAGTCATTGGCAGTGACCATGAGAAGCCAGGGTGGGAGTGGGTGAGAGGGGGGGGGGTGTTAGGTCCTTGCCAGGGGCGACCTTATAGCTTCTGCTTGCCAAGGATAAACTTACTGGCAGGTGAGCTTTGAGGTGAGGGCAGAAGTGGGGGCATCTCCTCTGCAGCGCTGCTCTGACTCAGCGCCGAACTGTCCGCTAGAACACACACACAAAATGCAGCCAGACACACGATAAATACAAAACGCACAAACACACACACACACGTGACAGGCACACGGTCAAGAGTGTGAGACAAATGTTGCACCTCAGCACACCTGCCAATCACTACAGTCAAATACACACACTTCACTAGATGGGTGACAGAGAGAGAGAGCGGATAAGGTCAAGAAAACGGGAAGAAAACACTTAAGTACCTTTCCTACCTTTCATTTCTTCCTCGTCGTTGGTGGCGTTGCTCTCCGTTGATCCCTGTGGCGTGGAGGGAAGGACAGAAACACACACAGGGGTCAGGCTAAAGTCCATCAGGGCCGGTGGACTTTCGGACGGAGCGAAAGGCAGATCTCACCTTGACGCCATCTGGAGGGTTGTGCACCACTGTGCTCTGAGATTCCTGCAATGCAGAACACAGCAGTCAGAAATCTGAGAGACCTTCGCCCCTGAAACTTTGCTTCTCAACTGGCCCATTTATTTCACCTCGGCTGGAACGTGACAGAAAAACCATCTTAGCTGCAGTTATGTCTTTCTTAATTGTTTAGAGTGGCTCAGTTCGGACGGCAAGATCAATCAAGGTTTTGATTTATGACTGTAACACATCTGTCCTTGCACTATCCAATAATGTGCCGTTTATTTCCTTGATCAATGAATTTTTAGTAAAGTCTATTAATCTAAGAAGTTAGTTCATTTAAACTTCATAAAATGTAAAAAGGACATTATTCTTAAATTGCCAGTGAATGATCCCACATACAAAGCCTAAGTTGGGGACTTGCAGCACCAGTTGAGAAGCACTCCCAGTCAAATTGTGTAATCCAACCACAGCACTACACAATGTAATTCAATACATGCTAGAAAGCATCGTAAAACCAAAACATGCTAAATTGGATGAAAGGGCATGATTAAGTTTAGCAGTGTGGTCAGGATGTCAGTGGGGATGTTAATGAAGATAAACAAGTTAGAGCAAGAAAAAAAAGTGCTGTAGGGGCTAAAAACTTCAGATGACAAAGAAAGATGTTAGGATGGATGGCAGCAGGATGGTAGGAGGGATAAAAGCACAGCTGGTTCAGTATAGGGCGTTAGGCATTCAGTTATGCAGGTAGAAAAACAGGGGTCGTTAAAGTATAAAACCTAATATTGCTTGATACTAACAGTTTCAGTTCTCTAAACAAGAACCTCAAAGCTACCTGTGCAAGGCATATAATCGTCAATGACAAGTTCATGCTCCTTAAATATCTAAACGGGTGCACATGTAAAACCTGAGATTCATAATAATGACAGGGAGTTTGAATAGTTCGAAAAAGTATCCGAAGCACTGGATGAATAGGAGACTCAGGAGCACATGTGCACCGAAGGAGGGGTAAAATGTCGAGAGGATGGGACTGCCGGCAATGGGAATGACAATGCAACACCTCCTTGATGGTAGATGGTGAAAAGCAGCTATGATGATGGAGAATGAAGCACATCGGGCTACTATGCAACAACTTGGCAGGGACTAACACTGCGGCGGCCTACTGTACCATCTGGGCGTTGGTTGCCATGTTGGTGTCTTTCAGGGCATTGATGGCGCTCACTATACTGTTCTTACTGTTGTTGGTAGAAGGCTGGGACGAGAACGTAAACACTCAAAATGAACACCAAAGCGACACAAACGTACACACAGAAGCATTCGAATTATACGCCTTTTCGGGAATGGGGCTAATGCTTGGTCAAAGCTCCCGGGGTGTTGAGAGCTAACAGGATAAATGAGAGGGTGAGTGCCACAGAATGGCCTCCAGATCATCCTTTTTACTGCCTCACTAACTCTCTATGCCTGTGCCACTTAACTGCACAGAGAGACCCCTGGGGCAGAGAAGACAGACAGGGAGGCGGGAGGAGGAGGAGGAGGAGGGAGCAGAGGCTGATGGGAGACTGCTCGGAAAGTGAGCAGCAGATGTCTGAGTGACATAAGCTCAAGCTGAAAGAACAGGAACCACTGCAGATGAACTGACTGGAACTGGAAAAGTTAGTTAAAACAAGGCTTTCACAACTTTGTGGAGGGATTACAAGAATTCTGGGGGTGAAAAGTCAGATTGAGAAACCCAAAGATAAGGCACAGAGGTAAACAGGGGGAAAAAAAATTAAAGACTCTTGAAGACATATTTAAGGATTATAACACTTGAAATAAGAGGAGAAAGTGAGCTAAACATGGTGGGGAATGCAGAAAGTACAGGGGTTAGAAAAAAAAAAAGTATAACGCGGTTAAAAGTGACAACATTACCTTAGCAGAGTCCGACTTCTTGTTGAGTAAAGTTTTGCACGCTGTGAAAATACAGAGGATAGAAAAGGACAGAAACAGGGAGAAAAACTGAGGTTTACAGTTTGTAACAGCCTCCAAACCATCCTACCAAGCTCTTAGCTTCTAGTGAAACCTGGATCTATGACGCATCATATCTATGAAATCCCATTAACTCAGACTTTGTGACAAAGTAAGCGGAGATGTTTCCAGAGAAGAACATGCATTTAATGGATTTCTTGCGCAATTTCCCCCGGACTGAACAGGTTGCTACGCTCTGAAAAACCCATTCACGTCTTAATCCATTCACTGCCCCCTGGGGATAAAAAAGAGAAACCTGAGAGCAAAGTAAACTTCCACAATCCATTTCCTGTCTGGAAGACCCCAGCAGATCTAGAAAGAGAGTGATGGTCAGACTCAAACTGCCGCCAGGATTGACGGTGATGAGCTAGGTTAATGTAAATCATTGATTTCCTTTAAGGGCTCCAGTCAGCTTCCTCTAAGTCTAAAGCTCTCAACTCTCTCTTGCTTCCTTTTTGTCTTGTTTTCCACCGACACACACAGGTTCCAAACATCTTATCTTGTGTTTCTTACCTTCCAAAATGAAATGGGAGAGGGGAAGATGGGGTAGAGGGGGAGGGTTGTAAGAGAGGCCTTAGAATTTCACTACAAGAGGGTAGAGATAAGGGGCACAGCATTTACAGCAGCAAACAACACACAAGTGACAACTCATGCTCCTTGATCTAGGCTTATATGCAGCTTCTAGTTTGGCCTGGTCATGCAGCATCCAAAGAGAAAAAATATACGTGATAAAAGAAGAGTTTTTCATTCCACAACCAGGAAAAAGTAGAGCTGATCGATCAGGGCGTAAACATCTGTTGGATTTTTTTTTGGCTACATCTTCTACCGTTCAGCCATCGTTCGCGTTCATATGCTCTCTCAATATGACCTCCCACTGGGTGAAGTCAAAATGACCTGCTGTAGGAAGGCTGCACCACGCAACAAGCGTGCCAGCTTGGTGATGAGCAGGGAAGATTGTAATCAGAGAGCACCTGAAGGCGCATCTATTGAGAACATTTTGGAGGATTTAAACCACACAGGACACCCACATGCGAAAAAAGCAGCAAGGCAAACGACTTTCTAGAAACAAACGAATGCTCCAAAACGCGCACACCTGTCAGACTGTAATATAAAACAAGTCATTCAAGGAAACATCATGAGCAAACTGCCAAACCTTGCCTCGGCCAAACTTTACAGACAAATGCAAAAAAGCAGTCAGAGTAGAGAGAATTTGGATTTGGCGGTGATGAGTGACATCATCAGAGAGTCAAAAGCTTAAAACAAAAAAGGTCTAGATGATTAAAAAGAACGAGAGATGATGAGTCCAATCTGGAGTGATGATGCCACACATTATTTTAACAGAGACTTACAAACGGGCAACTTGGTCCAGTCTCAGTGAGGAAGCCCGCATTCTGAGGGCTTTAGCTGACAATTAAAGCACCACAAACATCCCAAATCTCAGCACACCAATCACACGCACACACTAAGGATATCACCTGACTGCCTGTAGGTTTCTAAACATGAACATTGTAGCATTGTTCTGCCTACACATTGATCCTACGGAGGAACGTAGGAACACTGTACAGCAAAGGAGATTCTCTCGTCTAAGAGTGTAAGAGAATCCAATCTGCTCCACACTGTAATCCTCTAATGTATTCGATCCATGGAGCCACCATTGGAATCGCCGACCTTGACCACCTTCTCCTCCCAGCAGGATGAGAGAGAAGCCTGATTTTAATACTTTCAAGACTGGGGGCCCCACATTGGGGAGTCTGCCTCCAGTGTGAACTTTATGAAAGTACTGAAACAGGCTTCGAGAGGGGGGGATGAGACGCGGGATGCCTTTAATCTCAAGCGATTCGTGAAGAAAGCTGTGGAACAGTGATGGCCCTCAAGAGTTGGCTTGCGTAGCATCACTGCAGACAGCTCTCTCGTCCTTTGTCTCAGTTTAAACCTCTCCCCCAGCTCCTCAACATCTGCCTCCATTCTCGTCCCCACCAGACCCAGGTCTGACGATGGCAGCACGCCAACCCAGCTCTTGCCGGCCCCCTGCAGTGTCAGTTCCCGCCCCCAGGATACATGCCCCTCCTCATCCCCTGCCCCAGACTGCCCTGCCACCAGCCGTACGACCGGCTGAGAGCGAGCGCAGGGGCTTAGGGGGTCATCTGGAAGTCAGGATGGAGCTTGCTAGAAGTGATAACTGAACTAATTTGGAGGATGTAATGGGGGGGGGGGGGGTTATGAGGTGACAGCTGAGTGGTGGTGAGGTGTGAAAGTAAAAAGCACTTTGGAGTGCAAGCTGAACTGAATTGATTAAAATTTAGTAATGCTGACATTCATGACAGCACACAGAAACTACGATGTCTTTGCCATACAGCAAAAACACATCCGTGTTACTCTAATTAAGAAAAACCTGTGTGAGTATGCATGCATCTATGTGTGTGAATGTTGATGAAGATGCTGGCACTGGATGCATGCGGGAGTTGAGGGGGGATGATGATGATGATGATGATGATGATGAGGGCCCATCCTACGCTATGGACCAACAATGTGGCTACGTGTGTAGAGAGGAAGTGGATGGGCGTGTCTCTGGGACGTACCTTCCTGAGCCAGTGAGGCCGTGGAGGAGGCGGCAGCAGCAGAGTTGGTATGCTGCCGGCCCACTATTGGACAGAAATGCTACAGTTGGGAGGGGCTATACAAATTAGGCAGGACTCTGTCATGATGTTCAGTCATGGGCCTAGAAAACCACAGAGTGTGCTGGCTACAGCCCACATACACAAACCACTCTGACAGAAATGGGCTAAAGCCACGACGAGCACCCCTGTGGATTTCTAGGCCCAGGGCTGAAATCATTAGCCATCGGCTGACCAGTTACTTTGAGGCTGAGAACAAAGCGTCAGCGGAAAACTAATCACTCCCATCAGACTGAGAGAAAAGGACAGAACCTTAAGCTGTCACCTGGTTTTCACACCACACTTGCCCCAAACATAAATAACTACTAAAGGTCTAGGCTTCCTTCTCTTAAACATGCAAACGCTCCGTGGGCAGCAGAGAAAAAGGACACATACGCACACAGAGACACACACAGACACAAGGAGAGATACATTAGCAGAGACAGAGACGTTACTGGCACTCACATGTAAGAACATAACATATCCTAATAAGGTACATCAGGATACAGTGCACTCAAAATAATCCATAAATATATTATTTGTACTGTAAAACAAATAAAATGTATGTTTCAAATCTGTTTAATGTAAACAAGTAAACTCCTGTGCACACACAAAAACAAGTTATTTAAAGGATGAGTGGGTGAGTGCTCGTGTAGTGGGGGGGTTAAAGGAGGTGCAGGGGACTCTCTCCACTCTCCTTCCTCCTCTCCCTCTGCATGTGCTGCGTGGGAGTCTGAGGGCGAAGGGCACACCCACCTGAGAAGTTTCTGGACACCAGCATGGTGGTGAGAATGGCTCCCTAGAGTAGGAGACGAAGAAGGAAGGCGATATGAAGGCGGAAGAAGAAGAAGTTTCGTCTCACTCGTGAATTTCAGTTTTTCTTGTGAACTATTTATAATCAATTTCAAAATGGGACTTTGTTTTATTTGTTTCCTCCAGCTATGAAGTCTTTTTCAGCATTTAAATTGAACTGAAACTTCTTTTCTGCTGGGTGTCAAACATAAATGATTCTGCAAATCCTTCTAAAGACAAGTTGCATGAAACTGTATCATTTTACACCTAATGCAGGTTTAAGTCTTCACATCTCCAAGTCCTGTTAGGTATTCTTCAATGCAAATTCATTTAAATGATGTGAAGAAACAACGGCTGCTACTGGATCCGTTAGTTTGCATGTGTAGCACTGGATGCAAACTACTACAACTAGAGCTAGTTGTCCTTAAAAGTTTTAATGCTGAAGAAACTGAGCTTCACAAAGGTTAGACGCCTCAAGATAGACGCATGATAACACTGTGCGTTAGCCTAAAACTAAAAGCTTATATCAGGATACAATAGACCAAATGCCAGCTGCCCTTTGCAGTATACCTGTTTTTCAACCTTTTATTTTGAAAACCTAAAGGTGTTTCCACTGGATCAATATCACATGACATAATTTTCTATGGCTGGCTCCAATTATCAAACTGTCATAGACTGACATAGATGGTTGATACTGTGGGATACTCAAACACTCATCTACAAATGTCAAGTCCCCAACTCCAGAAATATGTGCAAGAAATGAGCATCTTCATCAGGGCAAAGAAAGTGGATGCCAAAAATGTATAGAAATAAATCAGTTAAATAAATGAAACAGAGCTTGGTAACACAAATGGGATGGCTACCTTGAGTTTTCGGCGAGCGTTGAACTTGCGGAGGCATTCGACAGTTTCCTGTCTGTGCATCATGGATGCCACTGTAGAACGGTGCTGTAGACAGAGAGAACCACGGCCAGTTAAAAAACACACACACGGTATAAATCCGAATAAAAAACATTGAACACGTACACCAAGTTACATATCGTTACTCTAAGGCTCTAAACGCTTAGAGGCTGAGCTGTATTATGTTATGGTCAGATTGAGATGTCGGATGCCAAAAGTTTTCCAGAGTTGTGAAATACTTACGCAGACCCATGGGTGCTTGAGGGCTTGTTCAGCAGTGATTCTCTTTGCTGGATTGATGGTCAACATCTGGTTGATCAGGTTCTTTGCCTCTGGAGTCACTGTGTCCCACTCCGGGGACGGAAACTAAGGAACATGACATAATACAAAGGCAGGGATGGAGGGATGGGATTTGGGAAAAACCTTCGTTACTGGGGGACGGAGGGAGTCTGTGCTTGTTGTTTTCTGGCTATGCCACATTTTCTGGTCACTTGGTCAACACTAGGCACTTAAAAGAAGAACATTTAATAAATGCATTCGATATTTATTATAAATAGCAAGCTTATGTGGCAGGAGCAGAAGAACCAAAATCCTCCAAACAGGCTGCAATGTGACTTGATTAAGCAGCAGGCTGCAAGAAGAGTATACACCTTCTCATTCTCTCTCCATCTCACACACACACACCCCTCTGCAATGCGTCAGAAAGGCCCTGATAGGATCAATAGCTTTGGAACAGATCTCAATTGGACACTATTAAACATTCAAAAACTGCTTAGCTAACCCCTGCACTGCACCCGTCACAAATATCCACCAAACACACACACACACACACACACACTCGCACACAAAGTGCACTTACATCGTATGCCCCAGCTTTGATCTGCTGATAGAGTTTGTGTTGATCTTCATCCCAGAAAGGAGGATATCCAACTAACAAGATATAGAGAATAACACCTGGCAGAAAATAAAGTGGGAAGAGAGAGATCATGTTACAAAGCCGTCTGATGTGCTTTACAATAAAAAGGTCCAGCAACAAGTGGTATGAACTACAGCTTAACATAACACAAAAGAAAATAAGCATTCACGTGAGCTTATATACTCTTAAGTGAGGTGCTGCTTTTCTTAGGTAAAAACTGGCTTTTTAAAATAGGCTGCAAGGTTTTCAAAATTACCACAATTTCAGCATTAATTTGGTGACACTATATGATACTTTGCGGTACAAAGAGTTGATAAGACTACAAAGACTGACTGTCTGTCTCCTAAGATTCTGAATAAACCAGCTCAACTGCCCAGAAGTGAATCTCAAACTCACCACAAGCCCATATGTCCACAGGCTTGCCGTAGGGATCCTTCCTCAATACCTCAGGAGAGAGATATCCAGGAGTGCCCGCAAACCCTGCCCAGCAGATCAGAAGTAGTGGGTTTTATAAACATATTTACTAAGGGTGTGTCTGTGTAGTTCCATGAATGCTTTAAATGATAGTGACCTGTTGCAGTATTATGCAAGACCAGATTATGACAGTGCAGAGTCACAAGCAACTGTCCACAAATCCTCTCATCTCTGTTGAGGAGTCAGCCAAATACCGGCAGCTCGGCTGTCAACCGAGACAGAATGACCCAAGCATGAACCAGAAAGTGGCCACAAGCCTTTTAATCAAGGCTCTCTGCAAATATTCTTTTGGCTTCTAAGTGGCAGCAGGTGTGTTTCTTTGCAGTCTTGCTGAGTGAAACAAGTCTATTCAGGCGATTATTCAGATCTATCGTGCCATCTCGTCATAGCTCGGCAGACGGACAGAGCAACAGATCAGGTAATCGCCTCACACATTTTGATACGAGTGTGTCACTGAATGTGTGTTCTTACCAAACCAAGCCTGCTGGTCTCCCTGCACCTCAATGGCGAGACCAAAGTCTGCCAGCTTCACTGCAGCTCCCTTCATCTTACTGGCCAACAACAGGTTCTCAGGCTGACACACACACACAGACACAAGGAGTGAAGCAAAATGTAGGACAAGAGATCAAGACAGTGAGAGACAGATAATTACGACCCTCTTCAGTAAAGCGCTTTCTTAGAAAAATGTATTTTTGATGTCTTTGACACAGCTTGTGTGGGGGTGGGGTAAAGGTGTGAGAAAGCGATGGGAGAGAACGAGGAGGTAGGGAGAGGATGGTTATTTGAAAATCTCCACAACACCTTATATGGACATGGGTTTGTAGCCATAGAAACCATTCGGGAGTCATTTAGGCAGCGCTGTAGACTGCATGCTAAATGGAAACTGTACTTAGTGAGAGGCGGGTGTGTGGTAGTGTTCTAAATGGCAGTTGTTTGGGCAGCGGGGCATAAAGGGACGCAGTAAAAAGCCCACTCAGGATAAAAGGCCAACAAATCAGACAGGCAGTGCTCGGGGTAAAAGCGTAATTCTGCAACACGGAGCATGCGCACTCAGAGAAGCACTGCCCACTCATGTCTCAGACATCCCTTGAGACCGTCCCCACACACAGTGCAATTGTATCATTCTGTTTATACTATTATCGTCCCTTATTCCTGGATGATGATCATCACCTTAAACTGGGTTAAGTGGAAAATTGGAGGTCGCTCTGAGGCTCTGTTCCTGTTCTCTTTGCATCTGAGCCTATCAGTGATTCCAGACAAGTGAAGCCCCTCCTATGCCGTTTGACGGCTGGTGTGATGTCATACGAGTTGTCCTGGCAACCCCTGTGGCTATACCCTTTACACGCGCGCACACACACAAATGCACGGTGTGTGTTTTAATGTATGTTTGTGTAGTGTCAGTCCTTGTGTTTTCTCAGCCATAGGTGAGAGACAATCGCCCTTCCATGTGGTCATGACTCAACATCTCTCTGCTCGCGAACACGCATGAATTCATGTGCATGTGCCCAAACGGAGAGCTGCACGCAGCGTTTTGGTCAAGGACAGTCAGGATGACAGATGTGACAACAGATAGAGGAACAGAGGGGGGAAAGCAGTAAACAATAGAGGGACGCAGAGAAGGGGAAAAAAAAGAAAGAAATGGAAGCAAAACTGCGCAGAGGAAGAGATACAGACGAGGCAACTGAGAGCCATCTGTGTGTTGCCATGGCCACGACCAGAGGTGTGTGAGAGTGTGTGGTTGTTACGGTAACGGGCAGCCACTCACCTTGAGGTCTCTGTGCACAATATCATGCTGGTGGATATGATTGACACTCTCCAAGATCTGACTAATGCAGTGACTGCAGAGAGAAAAAGAGGACAAACAGAGAGATGTGTCAGCCGCTGACCTTCATTACAAAAACATCACATACACCAAACATTTGTCTGTCATGTGTTTCCTAAAGCCGGTGGGATTAAGGCGGGAGCACGAAACCGATGCATTTCATTACGACTGTTTAGAAATCAAAGAATATTAAGCTGACAACAGTTATATAATAAAGTGTAAACATTTAAACTTTTTCAGAGACTTAAGTATGATGTTTGAATGATTTGTGTGTGTGGGTGTGTGTGCGTGTGGGGGGGGGGGGTCTTTGAAGTTTGGAACATTGAGATGTAAAGTGAATTGAAAGCACTATTCTGTTGTCTGGTCAAATGTACAAATGTCCACAGTTTCACAGCAGAAATGGAACCGCTGGGGTTTCAGACGCTATGCAAAGCCAGTGGGTGCTTAAGGTTGAGACTGATGGTATTGCTGCAGCACACCATCAATGAACTGTTAGCCACAAGAAGAATTTAATGGCGCACCTTGGCACAAACACACAAAACGACACAAAAGCAAAGAGAGAATGTTTTATAGCTCCCCATTACTCTTTTAGAGTTTGTAAATCAAGAAGAATACATTGAAACGGACTTCATCCGTCCTTAAGGCTGAAGCTGCAAAAGAAATGCCAACAGGTACTGGTGATCGGAAGCCAAACTTTAAAACTCATACAGTGCACAGACGCTTAATGACCTACTTCAGTCCTATTTTTATCCTCATAGAACAGATATATTCTGCTCTTATGCCCACTGTAGCGAGTTTCCCTGACTATTGTGGAAGCAATAGTAATGCAGCAGCTGCTGTTGGAGCAGCAGCTCGCATACAATACATATTCAGCACAGCGTGAGCGACGACCAAATTACATGTAATCTTTATAATGAACACAAATCTCCACATGAGCTGTGCCTACTGTGAGTAACTACAAAGGCAGCTTGTGACAACACGTGTGTAAATCTAACTGTTGTACAAAAGTAAGAAAAAAAAAGAAGCTAAAGTAATGGAGTTTTAAGGGAAATTCAAGATTACGCCACTTTGGTGGCTGCTGACAGAAAATATATATATATATGTACATTTAACAAAAAAATCTAATGAATAGGGTTGCTTATGATGTACAGAAGTACTGAACCATTATTTTTGGCCCCAGTAAAAAAATCAGCATCTGCTTACAAAAATTATGGCTTTATGCAGATATTGTGTGCTCTCATTACAATTTTATTAAGAGCAGAAAAAAAACTCATCATATGTTGACAGTTCTGTCTAGAATCACATCAAAACAAAAGGATGTTTAATTTCTAAAGCATCAGATAGCAGCATAAAAAACTCTCCAGAAGTAAGAAGGCAGAAAAATATATATTGTTCACAGGTATTTAAAAAAAACAACGAAAAACATCAAAAATTAATTTACTTCTGAAAAATTCAGTCTTTTGGAGCAAAAACCGGCAGGAGGACAAAGCGTGCTAAATGGGAGCTGAGAGACTAGTATATACCCGCACTTGTTGACAGGAGGATGCATTTCCTGACAAGACTACAAGCAAATCAATTATGAGCGTGAGCACACAAGGACCAAGTGGTCCAAATAACATGAGGGTGTGAAAACACATATTGGATGGCATAAGGCTGCATGTCTGCAACAATGCGAGTGCACACGTCTGTGTCGGAGAAGATCCATCGGAGGAGCTTACCTGGCATCAGCCTCGCTGTAATACTCCCTGGCTACTATGTCTTCAAAAAGCTCTCCCCCTGTCACACTGGGAGGGGGGGGGGGGGACAGAAGGAGGCGACGAGGCAGAGAGAGAGAAGTTGTTAGCATACACAAACAAACCGCAGTCACATGCATGGATAAAATGTCACGGTGTGCGTGGATTGAATATACTCACAGGTCAAAGACTAGGTAATGAAAGCCTTCCTCTGAAATGCTGTCATGCAGTCGCACTGCAAGAGAGAGGGGAGGGGAGTGAGGCCGAGGCATAAAGACAGCGGCTGGATGAAAGCAGCACGTTTTCAGACGAGTTTGACAGTTACATTTCCTCAAAAACTTAAAGGAGAGAAAAAACAAGACGCGTAGAAACAAGTGTCAATGAATGTGGAATTTTACAACTGAAAATCACAATTTGACCACATGAAGTGGCTGTTTTAAGAGGCTCCACCAGCAGCACACATAAAGGATGAGGGCTAAATGAAACTTGCAGTTTGTGGACCAAGAACAGTGGCGTGAAACCGAGTTAGCACCTACAGGTCAGGCTTCCTTAAGGCTAAAGCTACAGAATAAACTTGGTTCCGGCTATAAAGTGTGATGTGAGTCATTTCCTGTATGTACATGATGGTGTACTGAAGTTAAACTATAGGAAGTCTGTCATATCTTTACCACAGTGAAGCTAGTATGCTTCTTTCTTCTTTAAAGTAAATGGTTTCCAAGTCGTTCATGCTTGTTTCTATGTTCTATAATGTGCTCTACACAGACAAAATTTATATTCAAAGTGGAATAATCACAAATGAACACATTAGGGCCAACATGGCTATCGGTCTACAGAGTACAGACTCCAACACATGGACAGAAAGGGCATGGAAAGGGGCCACCCAATTAGCAAGTCATCCTCACAATATCTAAAATATACACGAACATAAAATGTCAGTGGTTTAAAAAGTACAGTCCTATTTTTAAAATGGTAAATGGAACAACCAGTCGAGCTTGTTCAGTGGTGTTTTTAGATTTTGTGGCTGAACCAGGTTTGCCCCTCCGTTTGTGGCAGATGATGCCCTCATTCAAAATGAATACGTGCCTCACTATGAGCGGCCGAAATCCAGGGCAAAAATTTGAAATGTTATTTGTGTGAGGAGGACTGTAGAAATGTTTCATGATTGCTGATATGGAGACAAGCGAGGGCTTGGTAACGAGGAGAGCTGGCGAACACAGTAATGAGCTCATACTGCCATGACACTGTGGTAACCACCCAAACCCTCCTGTCAACTTAACAAAACAGCAGCAGCATGACGAAGCAAGCAGCAGGCAGCAGGACTCTGGCACCGGGCATGGCCTGAGATACACTTTAAGCCTGGTGTCAGCAGAGGAACAGTTATCCTTATGTAAAATGAATATCAGTTGTATAATAAGATGAAGTACGATGCCCCTGCAGCAAGAAACAAGAGCGACTGCTCTTTCCTCCTCCTCCTCCTCCTCCCATCCTTTCGCTCTCTCTCCATCTGTCTCCTACTCCTCCTTCTTACGTCTCTCCATCTGTCTCTTTTTGTGCCCTCTTTTGTCCAAAGTTTGCGTTCGGATGATGCAAAGATATGTCAGAAAGAGCAGAAGGGACACGGGTGGGAGGAAAATCTATAAAGAAACTGGAGTATAGCTGGAGGATTGGGCAAAGATTAATGCAAGATGCTGCAGGGAAACTGGGACGTGAGGAACAGAGAAAGAAGCAGAGCAGCCCGAAAGGTGTCACTGACTTTCATTGTCACCCTTGAGGGAAAAAACTGATTTCGTTAGAGAGTTGCTCAAAGGTAAATTTCACATCTGCAAGATGCGACCTCCTGCACTGTGGGACTATGTGGAAAATGGAGCCATCATTCCTACGGAATCTGGAATTTTGCGATGGGTACTTCTTGCAGGCGGTGCATTTTAATTGATCAGTGTCCAGATAGGACTCGATCCAATGCAGCTGCCTGAAGTGAAAGCTTCAGGCCGCCGTATCATTTTTGTGTGACTGGGCGGAAACACTTCTGCCCCAATATCAGAACGTTAAAAAAAAAAAAAGAAAAAAGGATCTGGTGTGTGCACTGTTGCTCCTTTCCAGACATGTACGAAAATCCCTGTATGTGGTCAGCCATATGCGTATATATTCACTAACTTATTATAAGGAATCTTTTCAAACTGAATCAAAAACAAATATCAAATATTATCTATCCTGATAATTCTATTGTGTATCATTTAACACAGGTTACCTTTAAGTAGCTGGATGGTAGAGTCAGCAGGAGATAACCTGCTGCGTGATGCCAGAGCACGATGCTTTTGTTGTGCACGTCTCCTTTTTCCATCCCCATTAACATTTAATATTCAGGTTCTTGAGCTCTACACGTGTCCCTGTAATATCTGCACCACTCTCTCTCATCATGAGATAATATTTTCTGAATTAAACACAAGGTCAAAAAAGTTTAAGCTGCAGCCGGAGGGGTCTCGTACAGCAAGCTGAAAATCAGCTGTCGGGAACATCTGGAGCTCTCGTCTCACACCATCCTCACTGTCAGAGCCGATCATTATTACATGATTCTCAGTGGACTCGGTAAGTTGAATCAGTGTCTGTTTTGTCAGTAAGTAACATTGTTCTGTCTGATTGTTCAGCTGAGCTGGAGAATCCACGAGCTTACCAACTGAGCAGGTTTATTTTTTTCACCGCCTATCTAAAACCTACAGGCCGCCCTGTGATAATGAAAATACTGCAACAAGTATAAACCTCACGTAGAAGAAGCAAACCAAAAAAGTGCAACACACTATTGTAAGACTAAAAAACAGACCCTCCCGTAGGAGTAGATGGTACATCCCGGCTGGCCTTAGGATGTGGTCCTTATGGTGTGTTCAAGTGCAACTGTTGTTCAGGTCTGATTAAGTTAAGAGATCCATCTGGACGTCCTTTTGTTGCTACTTGCTGCTGGTTCTTAACATCAGTTAAGTAAAACTGATGTAAAAACTGCGTAAACGCTCTCTGCAGCAGAAGCAAACCGAGACTGAACAAACACACGCACATTAAGACCCATATTTTTGTTCATCTGTGCCACTGACACCAAAGCTAAAGGTAAATACGCATTTCGGAGATGGAAGTAAAGGCGTTTCCCCATTCTGTAAAAAAAAAAAAAGACTTAAAGAGCAGGCATCCATGTTGTTCTTCTACTCCTAATGTTTTTTAAAAATTATTTTTGGTCTTGTACACTTGCCCAACCCCCCAGCAGATATCAATCCAAACTCATACTTAGTCGGCACACACTATGCAAAATTGGGGGTTCTGGTGGTTGGACACAGAAAGAACTGGTAGAACATCCTCTCAGACTGAATGAAGTGTAAATAGCCTTGTATAAGCAGTGGAACATTAGCAGTTCGGGGAACTGCATTTCCACATGTCACTGAAAATGTCAACAGGGAGAAATCAAATCATTCCAGATTCATTCTACATAAGGTACAACATTTGGGAGGTCCTTTCCTTCCTGCTCACACCCAGCAGAGGGACAGCATGGCAAACATCACACACATTTGGTCATGAGCACAGACACTCACCGATATTGGGATGCTTCAGGAGACGGCAGATTCGAGCCTCTCTCTCAAGCTTCTGATGGTCTGAGCAGAAAACACAAATAGAAAACACAGTTAAGGTGAGTGAAACAATGAAGGAAGAAACATTAATTAAACGCACATTAAACATTAATAACCAGGCAGTTGGAGTGAATGTGCACCAAAAAATAGGAGAAAAAGGGCCCCTGTCACCAAATAACATCTTACTTTAACAGATTATTAGTAGTAATTAGCTAGACTAATATTCAATTTTTTTAACTAATTTATACATTCACAGACCTAAAATCTACCAAAAAATTTTTTTATGTAAAATTAATTTCATAAACATCTTTTTGGACAAAAAAAAAGTTGAATGCGAGTTATCAAAAAAGAGGGGGTATAAAGTTAAAACAGTTCAAACTAAAAAAAGCCTTCCTCTTAGAAAGTGCAGAGCAGCATTCATCTTAGTCGACTGAACTCTTAGAAAGGAGTGTGTCTGTATTTGGCACAGGAAACCATCACTCGTGATGTATAACCAAAGATTTGGGTGGTACAGATTGAAGTGTCACAACCACAGAGTGGAAATGAGACAGAAGCCATTTAACACATGAACACCAGATAATGTTTGGACTTTGCCCTCCCTTTCACACACGCAACGCACAGCAGGAGACTCACTGCATGGGATGTGTTTTCACAACTCGGCATACTCCTAAGTGGGGCCTCCAAAAGCCGAGCGGAGGCAGGACATGATGCACACGCGGGGTTTAAAGAACATTTTGGATGTAGACGTGACTTCCAAATTCTCCTTCATGATGGAAAGAGTAAAAACTAAAAACATTTGAAGCAGCAACAAATGTCAGCGTGCAAATGGAGCTCGCTGTGATTTCTCAGAGAATTTCGACAGTTATTTCAGATCATGTTCAGTTTGAATGAATTTATCAGAAAAGTATCAAGTAAACAGGAGGATAGCAGTCAATGAGAGCGAAGGCTGGACTAAAAAAAAAGGAATTAAATACTTGGACCGAGAGTGATCAATAATAAGTGCTTCAGGAGTAGCTGCATTTGCCTCCAAACCAGAGAACAGACCATTTGTAGGTTGGAGCATCGACATTAATCATGTTTGCAGGTGCAGAGTCGACCCATTCAACTGAACCACCGCCCTTGTCCTGGTGTACATGTACGGGCTGGAATCAAGCTACTGAGTCAAGTTTGTCAACTACCAGAAAGTGTGAAACAACCTTCTTGCTTCTATGATTGTTCATCATCTACTTCCATGCTTCTAACCTCCTCTGTGGGAGATCCTCATAGATGTAAGCAGTGATGGGAACTTTACATCACTCCAGGTCCATTTAAATGAAGCATCTTGATGCTGGTGGTTTGATCTCCACCTACACAGTTTAAAGGTAATATTCAAGCATTTCCCCATGAATGAGTGTATTTGCAGAGGTCTGTGATAAGCCAGTAACAAAACACTGTGGTGTGTACACTGGGAGGAGATGCTCATGAGAACACACACCAGACAAACCGACACGCTTATTCCGGGATTGGCTGGAATCCTGTTGTAACACCGCGTTTGTGCACTCGTCGGGGATGTCGGCGCACAAACCACTAAATACCGCTAAATTATCTAATCGCTATGGGATGCGATGGCCACAAAAACATCCCGCGGCCGCGCAGCTGAGGTCAGAGGGCAGGCCGAACTGTAAAAAAAAAGATCAAGCATGACTCAGTGTGTAGACATGCGCGTTATCTCTGTGGTTAAGCCAACTAACGCCACAGCTCTGTGGCGATTGCATGACACAGTGGCAAGCTGGCGAAGATTTGCATTCATTTCCCCAAAGCAGCAACAACCAAGATAAAATGCACACGCTGTTGCCGAGCCACCAACTATCACCTTATCCGACTGATCTTTTGCAGCTAGCGCGGGCATAACACAAGAGCACATTATTATAATTGGAGCATCCCTCGCTACACGTTTGAGATCCTGGCCGGCCGTCGTGTCCAACCTCTCCTGGGCACGTTTCCTTTAACTTGTTGCTCATTTGGACGCATTTTAAAGCGGCTGACAGGTGTTTCGAGGCACCGTCTGCCTCCCTCTAACCTCTCTACCGTGTCCCTGCAGGTGTAGTTTTCCCTCATCTGAGAGAAAGCGAGTGGATACGAGAGAGAGACCTGAACCTCCTTCTAATTACACTGGTGACGCAGGACGGAGGGACAGACAGAGACGGAGGGAGGATTACATGGAACGTCCATTTGCTGGAAGAGGATCACAGCTCCCCTGTGTGTGTGTGTGTGTGTGTGTGTGTGTGTGTGTGTGTGTGTATGTGCGCGTGAGTGTTTTTGTACAATTGCCTGCCCTGGTGCAGTGTCACTGCAGCACTCACTAATTCATTCAACCTCCTTATTTGTTGATGTGAGTGTGTGTGGTAGTGGGAGACAGGAAAGAGAAGGCTGGAGGGTAATTACTGGCACTTCCTGCTGCTTTCTAATTGGCCATCTGCTTTGCCACGGGGCGGGCCTACAGCCATCTTACATCAACTGAGAAGGATGGAGAGAGCCCGACAGCACACACACACACACACACCCCTGTATCTGCTACATAAGGGCTGACAGTCTGACAGAAGACTTGAGGTTTCAGTCCAGTATGTTTCAAGTTATCAATCTAAACTGTGAGAAATCAACCGGAGCACCGCAATACTGTCGGTGTCTTTTTACCGATAATGTTTTGTATTTTAAGGCCGGCTTGACTCTGGCTGACAAATGCAGTATCCTGTCGAGTCACTTTAATACTTTAATGACGGTATTTATGAAGAAACATTAAAGATACCAATCAAATGAATCATTTGATGACACAGTAGTGTTTTGTTAGGATAAGCAAATAGCAATTAATCAATCTGATGACTAAGCTGAATACATTGTGTTGCTCCCGGGCTTCTTTTCCAGGAATGCCTTCCTTTACCGTAGTAATGTTAGCAAAATTAGGAACAGGATGATGCAGACAAGTTAGTGCACGCCTTTTTTCCTTAAAAATTCTTTACTATTGCAGAGTCCCAAAAGCATCTATCAGAAAATTATGTATCCAGAGTTCTGGTTTAGATCTTTACAGTTTCCCTGTTAAATTCAGACAAGAATTTCAATTTTCACTTAGCACATATAAAGTTTATAATGATCAAGCTATATTACATCTTAAACATGTCATAGCTCAACATGTTCAAAACGGAGTACTTTCCTATGAACACTGCACACTTTATGCATTTGATTAATCACTGGAGTATAACACATTTACATGCCATCACTGCCATTTCACACATGCAGTGATAAAAACAAGAGCTTAGTTTGAATAGATTTATTCTATATTTTCGCACTCGGTTATTGCTATCAAGTCATTAATGGAAAAATAAAGGGAACAAGAGATAAGTGACGGGTGATATACACGACAGCGCCATCAATTTCAGAGCAGGTGCCACGTTCACATTTTTCTTTTCCAGTCGGCCACCCCTGCTGCAGTCCTCGGTCGCAGTGGCCAGGTATCCTCCCAGCAAAAGCTCATCTGCATTATGCTGGTGCCACATAAGAAGTGAAATTTTGTGGTGATGTGAATGAACAAGGGGTGGCCATTTTAGTTGCCATGGCGAGCCACAACACACGATACCTACGTCAGCTATCTGTTAGAGAGCCGCTTTGAATTCTCGTCGGACAACAATGTTCATGCCTGCCCTTTTCTGCTTTCAGGCAGCAGAGGAATCGATAACTGATCATAGGAGCACTCCTTTTCAGTTATGACTGCTGAGACTGCAGATTGCTTTTTAAATTTTTATTTTTTTAGCAAATTGTAAATTGCACAGCTGCAGCTTAATCTCACGGCTATCACGTACACATTTTTATCCACAGGTTTGTACGGCTGCATGTGAAGATGAAGTCAACACTCTTAATACACTGAGTGAGTCGTCTCCTGAACAGGGAAAGTGACAAAAGAAACATAACACCAGCACTATTCACACTGGCGTGGGCACTGATTCAGGGGTTTGGAACGAGGCTGCACACAGTGCTCTGCTGCTAAGACTAATAACATTAACAAAGAGGCGTTGGCCACGAAAGGTGAATAGTTAACCAAATGGATTGAGGTATCAATATGAAAAACTGCTGAGCAATAACCACATCCAAAATCATTTTCAATGAGGCCATTGTTCAGCCTACAAGCAGTAACTGTAGGACACCAACAAAAAGCATTGAAGTAGTGCTTTAAAGAGGATGGTCTAGCTCGCTCTGACTCTCACAAACAATTGCGCACGAGCATACAAGTACACACAGTGTTGCAGCAGACAATGCATCGGCCCTCCAGTTTCCAGTGTCACTTCAACAAGAAAACAGAGCATTCATTCTGCACAGATAAGCTCCTATTACACCTACGCAGCATTTTATGCACACCCCGCGATAACCAACATGGTGTGCATGCATGTACATCACACACGACGACAAATCACTGACCGGTGGTCGGCCAACGTAGGCAGAAATCTGCATAAGGCTTGCAGCTCCAGACTCACAAACCTAAGACCCTCCCACACAGGTTTGAGTGGGAGGGTCGAAGGCTTCATACATTGAATTGGAAACAGCCGGCGCCTCTAGTCATTTAAAAGCAGGTTTAACATCAAAATCATCCAAAGTGCCTCATTTGTTTGAATGTTCTTTCTTATCTAAGTTCACAAACCACCTGGGTTGACCTGATTAGCCTCAGCAGCGGCGCTACATCCTAAGTATTACCTTGTGTGGCAAAAGATCAACTACAAGAACAAAAGGAGCCACCAAGCAAAGAAAATGGCTGTGCTGTACTTTTGAGAGAGAGAATAGCTTTTTAACGTTTCTCTCAACAGCGATGCACACGTGCAGACAAACCAGTTGTGTTGCTACTGACTGCTTTTCTCTCAGTTATGACACAAAGAAAGAACATGTGTGAGCTGCTGCTACTGAAGATTCAACAGCAGATTAACTATAACATATCCAAACACACAATGATATAGATTCAAAATTTTAGGTTCAGTGGGCTTTTTTGGTTGCCTGAAACACATTGGTTAAGTTTAGAAATTAAATCCAGTTCCACAAGTGCAGTTCGCTGATGTTGACACATGTTTCAATGCAGTTAGTTGAAAAGTCTCTCCCTTTTTGGGGGGTTACTCTGCAGTGTAAGCAGTAACCGCAGAAGCAATCACTTCTGTGGGACTTTCTGGAATTGAATTAGGCTTTTCAGTTGTCTGAAAGGCTGTGCAGAGGCATCAGTATTTGTAGAACAGCCGGAGAACCTATGGTGGAGCATTTATGACTGACCATTCATACCTGTGAAAAGCCTGTCTGCGACCATTTGCCGTCAAGAGTCTCGAGGAAACAGCGGTTGGCATTATGGAAATAAACAAAAAAAGCTCCTATGTGCTGATAAATCATATTTGGAGAGCTAATAAATGTTTAGCCACCCAAAAAAATTCCTGAACTTGCTTAGGAGAAAAAAAAGCTAGAAGTTGATGCATACGAGCAGTGAACCACATGATTTCTCACAGAGCTGTAACAGGAGTAGACGTGTAATCAGGACACCTATCAGGACCCTGATCCGACACCTGAGGTTAGACATACACATTCTAATCAACAATCTGACTAATACTTGGATTGGCCAAAATCTAATCAAGGATCTTGGTTTCTAGAAATTTGGTGAATAGGATTTTACCTCAAAAATGTCAAATAAATTATAGCTAACATGTTGTTTCAGCATGACTTCTTGAACTGAGAACATGTTGCATAATCTGTTTATCCATTTTCAATGTTAAGTGATTTTTGTGCATTTTGCCATCCACTTGCATCCATCTGACTGTAAGGAGGGAAAACACTACACCTATCCAACATCGCATCCTCCCTCATATCCTTCCTTCTCTGGTTTCCTAACTTCCTTCCTTTCCCCTCCCCCTACTCAGATTACTGCAGTGTTTACCAGAGCTTTGAGAGACTTACCCACCAGGCCACGCGTGAGGCCACACTCACCCTGTCGGGCTAAAAAAAAACCTACCCAAATCCTACCGGGCAGGCTGCCTGGTCACGCAGTGATGGCCTAGTGGAGATGTTGTGTTTTGTTAGCATGTTGGTGCACGGTTCGTCAGAAACCTGCGTTTCACTGTTTCCCCCCCCCCCCCCCCCCATCACATAATACACTCCTTCCTTTCCCGTTCAGAGTTCATCCGTCTCATTTTATAATTTCACCTCACTTCTCTGGGTGTCACTGTGCTCCTTGCAAGACAACACTGCTCAACATCATCATCCTTTCATGGCTAACACACATACACGCAGCACACATGCCTCCACAGTTCTTCCTGCCTCTGCAAAGAGCCCACAGCTTTCTGCTGAGCACTTACTTTTCCTCGGTGGGACATAAATACTAGAAGCTGCTCTACGTGGACACTTGATGGCAGGGATAGAACAATAATAGCATTACAACAAACTCACACAAAACAGGCATGCTTTATTAGAATTACTCTTTGCTTCGTCTGCCTCCCCTTTGTACGCACACACATGCCGTCAAACAGGGAGGTGCCCATGGAATCTGTGTGGTCTTAGTAGTTGATGAGATACATTTAGCATAAGTGGATTAGCCTCATTACAAACCAATCCCCCTTCGAAGGAAGACAAGAGACAAGCAGAGAGGGAGAGAGGTGCAATGGTGACAGGAGGGTGGAGGAAAAGAATAAAGGGAGACAAGTGAATCTTAACACCAGAAAGTAGACATCATGTCCGCCTCGCCAGATACAGAAAGGAAAGAGCAATCGCCTATCTAAGTCTGAAGCCAAGAGAGGACCTGACACAAAGACATGGGCAAGTGTCGTTTCTTAAAGTGACATCGGGAATGTACACGTCAGTGCACAAGCAAAGCAGCAAATTCATTTTGATGCATCACGAGTACAACTGGCTAGTTAGGACGGCCAGGCCCCGATAGGTTTCCAACCAAAGCACTGTCTCTGGATGGGGGGTAGTTTACAAGGAAAAACAGAAGGGGTTCCATATCGATTCCCTTTAGCCTCCTCGTATGTGGATGCTTGTTGTTAGGAGGTAAACAAGGGGACTGAATCCTTTCATCTTACAGTGGCTGACCAATCATGCAATACAGCAGTCACCGAGAATGTTTCTGTCCAACTAAAAAGAAACTGCTGATGAGAACTTCTCTCAGCATCAACATACCACAGCTGAAAAGTGTCAAGCAGCTTTGTGGTAATATTTGTTTCCCTGGATTTGGCCATCAATAAAACTGCCACAAAACCGCTGTAGCACTTCCGATTTTCATTGATGAATTGCTTCCCAAAATAATATCCTGAAACTTAACTATAAGCGAAAAAAACAGTTTAAAATAGACAGTTCTTCATATTTGACAACCAAACAAGCGTGTGTGTGGCGTTACCATACCTCTTGCAGAAAGCTTCTTAGTGTTGATTATTTTTGCAGCATACTCCTGTCCTGATGACTTCTTTACACACCTACGCACCACTGAAAAAGCTCCCCTAGGAAGAAACGACAAAAACAAACAAAAATTACTTCCATTTCACCTGTTTTTTATCCGAGATACACAAAGTGAGACATTTGCTGCTGCAATCCATTCATGTGGCAGCGGCTTGTTTGCGTATGTATGTTAACGTCCAATCTCTGTTTCTTTCACAAACACACTATAACGGCATCTGTGTAGACAACATAAAAAGGTGATACAATTAAGCAGTAGCCCAAGAAATAGATTCCAATTTGTGACATGCACACATCACCATTCAACTTATCAGCAGACTAAATCTAGTGTAAGAGCCATCGCAGACGCTGGGCAGAATCTGCCACATTAGTCCACATTTAATACATTCCCTGTTCCAAAGACACGTAAGCAAGCACTCAATATGAGCGCACTACAAAATGACTGCTTCTCTGAAGAGTTGCACATTGACGTATATGAACCGTTTTACAGAAGGAGCAGATGTACTTGACTTTTGTAGCAGCCAGCACACTCGGTAAAGATTCTAGTCCTCCAGGTTTCCTGACAGAGGAAGGCTGCTTTTTACGGCTCCCAATGATGCATTGAGCACTGCTGCTTACTGCTGCACTCTTCCCCTGCTCTTAGTTTCAATTATTTAACAGCAAACGAGAGGTGACAGGTGACACAAGTACAAGCCAGCGCAGGGACGTTAATGACCTATGACGGAGCGAAATGCACGAACATACGGGCGCAGAAACAAAAGCGACGGTAACTGCCAAGTTTAGCGAAGGATCGGGAGCAACCGAGCCCAGACCCACTTTGGCGGATGGGTAGGTGTGTGCGTGTGTGTGGGCACATCGGCTGTGCAATCAGTGCCATCGATTCCTGTCAATTATAAGGGACAGAGTGGCAATGGCTGCTGGAAATTAAGGCCAGTGTGTCTTTATGGGACCAGTGTTGGCCTGCCGCTGCTGATTTGGGTACAAGAAAGGGAGGAAAAAAAGAAAAAGCTTTCAGTGGGTACAGCTGCAGATGATGCTGCTGAGGCAGAGGATGTGGTCCTCTGGTTCAGCTGCCGCTGTGACCTAAGGTGAGAGACTAACTTCACTATATAGGAAGAATTTAAACCAAAAAAAAAAAGCTTTTTGCATTGTATTTACATAGCTCCAAGGATTAGACCTGTGCTTTTTATTAAAAAAATGCTGGTTGAATCGTTTTAAGCCCAAACGACGACGCTCATAGGCTGTCAGTGTAGTGCAGTCAGTCATCGCAGCTTCACCTAATACATCTTTAAAAACCTGCGATCGTCTCTGCAATATAAAAATATATTCCACGCTTTGTGTGCATCTTTTATTTTTATGGCCGAGTCCTGTAATGTACCTGCAACATAACACTATAAAACATTCACTGGGTGGCCATAGGACTTGCATTATTCATGCACTCAGTGTCACAGGATTTGGAGTTACAGTCATCCCCAATGGGAAGAAAAAACACACCCCTGCATCCCACACACAGACAGGATGCAGGGGTTGCACTGCCGTGCATTAAAAAAAAAAAAATCCTGCTGCAACAGTCCACGTTTGGAAGGAACGTGAAATACGCATAAGGGTAACCTGCCTTTGGGGACAGCTGGGGACTGGGGCGTACTGGTGTTGCAGTGCAAGCCTTAAACCGGCGCAGCCACGTCCGAATAACTTCCTCATAAAAGTGATCTTAGGGGGTACGCAGCGTTGCTCAACACGGTTCGACAAATCATCTGCAGCTGCTAGGGGTGGGAGGGAAAAAAAAAAAAAGTGGCCGGCCTAGTTAGCTCGCGATCACAGCCGCAGGTAGACCGAGCCCGCGCGGAGCTGTCAGAGCCGCGGGCCGGCGAAATGTCAGCGGGTTACGTCCCCGGCTTGTCTCCCGGGGGGCCCCGCTGTCGGGTCCAAACGACCAGAAAAAACAAACAAAAAAAAACGCCGGTTGTTCAACACGCAAGGGGCGAACAGCTGTTAACCCTTTATAGGGCACTCAATGAAATACTTTAAAATTAAAAAATTCAACCTTAGAGTCTTATTGGACAACATAATAAGACTTTATTCCAATTGTGACATTTTTGAAATTTTTTTATTTTCATGTTGAAAATCGAGTTCAATGAAGTTACCATATTTGGTAACTTGCCCTTTAGTGGTAAAAATTTCAAGGCCAATGAAGTGATCAAATTTGGTCACTTGCCTTTAAGTGGGAAAACAAATTCCAATAATTATACATAGATAAAAACACATATAATGCAGGTACTGCACTAGCGCCGGGCTGGTGAAAATGTTATCAGCATAGATGGCTGTGGTGGTGGGGAAGGACATGGTACTGGCAAGGACAGATACAATCTGGCTGGTGGCACCTGAGCCTTCATGTTCAGGTTTCAGGGGAACATCATGGGCCTCCAGGGTAGTCCTGCCCTGGTATAGCACAATGTCATGGATGAAGCCATCCTCAGATGCCCTGGCAAACAACTTTAAACCCCACTTGTCTGGCTTGCTTTCGATATATTGCCTCAGGTTGTCAAGTGGCAAAAATCACTCATAATTACTATTCATAAACTAAAAACACAGTGTTGAAATTTCCCAGAATCACTGTATAGTGATATAAAAAACTTTTGCGACCTTAAAACATAATATGCTAAGTTGTATTGCTTTATTTGTAAAGAAAATGCATAGTATGTTTTGTTAGATGCATTGGGCATATGTCCAAAAACAGACATTCCAAGTAAAATCTAGTTTTTAGTGAACAGGGCATATGATCAAATATGGTGCCTGCATTTTTCATGCCGTATTTTCAATCATTTTAATAATTCCTCAGCAAACAACTTGTATATCAACACTAAACACAACTATTCAACAATAAAATATATGAGTTTCATCAAGTTCACATGGTTAGTTTTGATGTTTCCTTTGAAAATGTCCAGTGAACCGAGCTGCAAAAGCTCATTTTTCTGAATTTGGAGAAAAAGAGAAATTTGACGTGACCGTGGTCTCTGCTGATTGGTCAAACTGCAAAACAAAGTAACCTATAATGTAGGGTGATCTTTGCTGATTGGCTGGATAAAGATAAAATTATTCTAGAACTCACTGAGACGGGGGATGGGCGCGATAACTAACAGGTGGGGAAATGACCAAAAACAGTCACTTGCCCGATAAAGGGTTAATGAGCCGACCTCCGTGCAATTTATTCATCCGCAATTGCCAATGGAAGGCGCAGTGATAGCGGGCTAACTTGGCTAGTTTATCAATATCAGCGTGGTAGCTCGTTGGCTAGTGGGTGAACCCGAGTGCGCCGTCTCCCGTTATTGCGGGAGCAGCTAGTTAGCCAATAGCAGCGGTTATTTAGCCCGACTGCAGCACGGATACCGCTGCTCCGGTTCAAACGCATATGTACAGCACTGCGTTCATTTACATGTACAAAACACAGTTAAGTAGTCAACGTGGCAGGTCGTACTAGCAAATTTCGGGTTCATATCACCTGCTAGCGGGCTAAAGAGAAATAATATGAGGCGAGGTTGTTGCGGGGGTGGGGGACAAAACGACAAGACAAACACGATGCACACTGCTGCTTACTTCCCGAGCTCCTCGTAGAGCTGGTACTCGTCGGTAAACCGGGTGGAAGTACCGGTGGTTGCCATGGTTAGAGCCGTGTGAGGGGAGCCCAAGCCTTAGGGTACGACGGCGGCTGGCTCTCGTACGGGGTCCGAGAGGGGGTAGCCTAGCCTCCAACACTGGAGTACCTTTCTGACAGGCAAACAAGACTGAAGAGGAGAGTGTCGAGCAGAGACGGAAAGGGAGGGGCTGGGGAGACGAGGAGGAGTGATGATCGCGGTGGTGTGCGTGTATGCAACTCGCGTATATGAATGTGTGTGTGGTATAGGGGGGAAACCTCGCGAGAATAGCTTCGTGCAGCACGAGATCTGTCCCCTCAGTTTGATGAAGTCATTGAAAACGTGGGGAGACGATACTGCTGAATTACTTTACTCATTTAGACAAAAGCAGTGGCCTTTTTAAGAATAACAGATCTTTGTGACAATATACCTGGTGCAGAAACATGCACGACTCTGTGATGGTGTAGATGTATATACAGCTTTAATAACCATCTTCTGTAAGGATCTACATAAAACATCTGGTTGAAGCCAGGCCCTTACAACACACTCCATAGTACTACAGTCTTTATAGGAATTCTATAGGTAAATCCATCCTAAAAAATGGCATGACAACACTGCTTTGTTTTGTATTGTTGCTTTCAAAGAAAATGACATCCCAGAGAAATGTACAGTGAACAGTAAAACCCACAAAAATAGCCTGGTTAAAATGCACAATAATGTACTGGAAAGAACAACTAAACAAATGCAGCATATCAACACAAACACCTCAGACCAACTTTCAAGTAAAGACATACATGGCCGATGTTTTGAACTTGCTTTGCAGTCACAGGACATAAACACCTTGCGGTCATGGTCGACCGCCAACTCCTCTGAATATCAAAGTATTGTGGACTCAAATGTGAGTTCATCTGTCCCACAGCTAAAGCTTGTCTGGAACTGGGTCATCAACCAGACAATGATCTTAAACACAGCAACAGGCCTATGACGTAATCTCTGAAAAGGGAAATGGTCAAGGGGTTACGATGGTCCACCCAAAGTCCAACATTAACCTTAAGAGAGCTGTGCATTAACAAATGCTGCACAAATAAAAGAACTGAAACAGCATCGTGAAAAAGAGGGAGTCCGATAAAATCTTTATTAAAAAAAAGGAGTTTGCTATATTTTGATTTAGTTTATATTCAGTAGATGTGGACATAGTGCAATATGTGACATGCCACTGTTAATCTGAAGTTCTGTTCAGCTCATAAGAGCCAAATGACTTTTTAAATCATCTCTGGACAGATAAAACCTTTTTATACGACTTTATCTTTCAAACATTGCAGGGAACATCCCAGCGGCAGTTTGCTGCTCGAGTTGGGATGCACCCAACCTCAGGGTCACAGCTCACTGCAGCAGAGGCGAAGTCACAGACTGATTATGAAACAACAGGCTCCTGGGCACAGAGGGGAATGAAGACCCCCACCCCCGCTGCTTGTCCTCCAGGGAAGAAATGCACAAAGATGAAAAGCGACACATACCACAGGCAGCTCAGAAATTATTCATCGTTGATTTGGTTTTCTATGTGATCAATGGCTAATTTTTGCATTACATTCTTTTTTCTAAATCACTGTTTTATGTTCTGTTTTGGTCTTTCTGGATTTGATTTTGTTTCCTGATTTAAAACCATAATCTTTTCCTATCAAGTAATGTCTCATCCTGATTGAATTGCACGTCTTAAGGGATGATTTTGTACATTTGTGTCCAATTTTGGTCATTTTACTAAATGTACAGTATTTTTTTGGCTTAAAAGGCTTTTTTTTGTCTCTCATTTTGCTCTGTCTTTAATCAATGGGTAATGTCTCTTTTTTAATCTTGTCAACTTTTTCTCACTCCTTTCAGAAATCTTATCACTCATTTTTATTCTCATATTTGATTGGCTCCTATTTGATCTCTTTGCTTCTCCCCGTAAGGATTCTAAATGAACGACTAACTATTTTGAGAGTCAAATTTAGGTTGTTTTACGTCATTGTGTTTATTTCCCAGTGTTTAAGTCTCCTCTTTGTTTAATTAATTTTTTTTTTTTAGATACATGTATTTCTGAAAGGAGATCCGGGGTGGCCTGGCTCCTCGGGCTTAGGGGACATTAAGTACTTTGCTCATGGGCTAACTACACCACTACACTACATGCATATAGAGACATACACGCTGTTATTACCATCAGTACTGGTCTGCCTCTGTGTGGACCAGTGATTTTTCCTTGTAGTTCAGGGCATGTATTTGTATATGGAGAAGAGAGGTGGGGATAGGTAGTAAGAATAGTGTGACTGCTGTATCACGTTTCCACTGACGAGCAAGCACCTATGTTTTTCCACAGTGTGAGGGCTGTTAGCTTGGTGGCGCTAAAAGATGGTGTCACACAGATCCAGAGTGCCTCACTAAATGTTTAATGTGGCATGAGTGGGAGGCCATCAGAGGACAGGCGGGTGGGGCTGCAGGGATCTACAGAGCTTGAGAGTTACAGTTAGAGGCTGCGTGTGTGTGTGTGTGTGTGTGTGTGTGTGTGTGTGTGTGTGTGTGTGTG
>JABUIW010000056.1:1689867-1739427 GCA_013363375.1 Menidia beryllina
GTGTGTGTGTGTGTGTGTGTGTGTGTGTGTGTGTGTGTGTGTGTGTGCGTGTACATCTGCATGCTCAGCACTCCAGCTCAGAGGTGGGACAGCAAACGGCACTGACAAACAGAGAGGGAGCAAAATTGCGATTTCACTTGAAACCCTTTTCTGCGTGGTTGTCAGCGTGGGAAGGCAAAACACCGAAAAGTTCAAATATTACGAGGCCATATCTGCAAGTGCAGCCTGCTGAATGTGATGGTGAGCAGGGAAAGGAGGCCAGCATGCGCGTGTGTAAATGCTTGTGTGTTCCGTGCAAGACAAATGAGCACTGCAACGCAGGATCCTGACTCTCTCCTGCCCTCCTTTTCCTACGTGCTAACCCTACTGCTCTCCTCCTCTTCCTCCACCTCCTCAGCCTCCACAGGAGTTACATAATGGTGAACTCCTCAGCCTTTGTTATCTCACACCAACCACACACTTTGCCTTGCCCACTTCATGGGAGACAGAGGAGCAAAGAAGGGAAGAGGAGGAGTGAGAGAACGTAGGATGATTTTCGTTGTTGAAATCAACCCTTGAAGAAAAGAAAGCCTGTGATTTTGCACATTGCAGTATTCTTACTGTCACATTTTTTACTGCCAGACCTGCTGGTGTCTTCAAGTCTTGACTAATTCACGGTCATTACGCTGCATACTATAACATTTGTGATGTCAAACCACCAGCTGACTGAGGCTTCCTTCGTGATTTTGTAATGGAAAAGGTGACATACTTACGTTGCCGTCAGTTACTGTTCCCATGCAACATTGCGCTGAGAAACAAAACACTGTAAAACGTGCCAATATCATTGACGTCCCAAGCCCAGAGAAGCTGTGAATCGGGAAAGCTAATAACAGTATAACTATGTTCAAATGTTATTGAAAGGAGAGGCTGTCTAGACGTCTGCTTTATTTTATCAGCATTAGTTTGGACTTCACAAAGTGAACTTATAGCAGGAAGTAGGTGTTTTTATCTTTTTTTATAAAAAAAAAAAGCTGATCAAAAATATCCCATGCTCTGTTTACATCAAGAATAGACTAATAGTGAGAGCAGGAGCTTCAGAAGCTTTGATACATTCAGGCCAGACTTCTCCTTTGTTGTGACTAATGAGGTTGAATTCGCCATCTGTTACATCATCACAACAGAGAGGGCGGACGGGGCCAAGAGCTGAGTCATGACACTCCTATTATCCAGTATTTTGGAGAAACGATCTGACTTGGGGGAAGTGAATGAGCAACACTTTGTCTTCTCTCAGCTCGTGCAGTTGCGATGCCCAGAGACAACGGGCCCCTGACCCCCGGCCGCTGAGCTGTTCTGCCCCTGACAGCCGCGGCGCCCTGGCACGGCACACTGATGCCTGCGTGTGCAAATATTTTGACAAAAAAACGCTGGCTGTCACTGATTAAACGTCCATGTGCTTGTCCAGCTCGGACACGATAAATACATAATGGCACCTCGGGGTCTCAAAACACCTAACTTAGCAGAACTTTGCCATACCCAGTCTGCTCAATCTAAATCCAGATCCGGCTCTTACAAAGTAATCGATGATGGATGCTACTGATTTAGCTGAAACGCTTACTTTGTGTTTCAAATAAACACAAAACAAGTGTGTATTTTTACTTCATGCCAGCATCATTCATCTGTAGGGCCGGAGCTGGGGTACACCTGGACAGGTGTCCATCCAAAGGTCTCACATTCAGCCATGTAAAATGGTATGGGCATCCCCAGACAGGTGGACAAATACAAATACAATTATGGCGTTTCCGGTATAACATCAATACAAATGGATTGAATGTCCTTTTAGGTTGAGTTTGTTTAGCTTGTTCTGTAGAGTGAAAGATGTTTCCGCCTTCAGGAAGATAACGATCCGTCCTTTCTCCATGTAGACGCCTGAGAACGTGTGGTCTGCCATCAAGATGACCTCCCGTAGGGGCTCATGGTGGCTGAATGATGCAAACATACACTATATTGCCAAAAGTATTTGCTCACCTGCCTTGACTCACATATGAGCTTAAGTGACATCCCGTTCCTAATCCATAGGGTTCAATATGACGTCGGTCCACCCTTTGCAGCTAGAACAGCTTCAACTCTTCTGGGAAGGCTGTCCACAAGGTTTAGGAGTGTGTTTATGGGAATTTTTGACCATTCTTCCAGAAGCGCATTTGTGAGGTCGCACACTGATGTTGGACGAGAAGGCCTGGCTCTCAGTCTCCGCTCTAATTCATCCCAAAGGTGTTCTATCGGGTTGAGGTCAGGACTCTGTGCAGGCCAGTCAAGTTCATCCACACCAGACTCTGTCATCCATGTCTTTATGGACCTTGCTTTGTGCACTGGTGCACAGTCATGTTGGAAGAGGAAGGGGCCAGCTCCAAACTGTTCCCACAAAGTTGGGAGCATGGAATTGTCCAAAATGTCTTGGTATGCTGAAGCATTCAGAGTTCCTTTCACTGGAACTAAGGGGCCAAGCCCAGCTCCTGAAAAACAACCCCACACCATAATCCCCCCTCCACCAAACTTTACACTTGGCACAATGCAGTCAGACAAGTACCGTTCTCCTGGCAACGGCCAAACCCAGACCCGTCCATCAGATTGCCAGATGGAGAAGCGCGATTCGTCACTCCAGAGAACGCGTCTCCACTGCTCTAGAGTCCAGTGGCGGCGTGCTTTACACCACCGCATCCGACGCTTTGCATTGCACTTGGTGATGTATGGCTTGGATGCAGCTGCTCGACCATGGAAACCCATTCCATGAAGCTCTCTGCGCACTGTTCTTGAGCTAGTCTGAAGGCCACATGAAGTTTGGAGGTCTGTAGTGATTGACTCTGCAGAAAGTTGGCGACCTCTTCGCACTATGCGCGTCAGCATCCGCTGACCCCGCTCCGTCAGTTTACGTGGCCTACCACTTCGTGGCTGAGTTGCTGTCGTTCCCAAACACTTCCATTTTCTTATAATACAGCTGACAGTTGACTGTGGAATATTTAGGAGCGAGGAAATTTCACGACTGGATTTGGTGCACAGGTGGCATCCTATCACAGTTCCACGCTGGAATTCACTGAGCTCCTGAGAGCGACCCATTCTTTCACAAATGTTTGTAAAAACAGTCTGCATGCCTAGGTGCTTGAATTTATACACCTGTGGCCATGGAAGTGATTGGAACACCTGATTCCGATAATTTGGATGGGTGAGCAAATACTTTTGGCAATATAGTGTAGGTCTGGAAATGCTTCCTGATGGCTGTTGGAATAGATGAATTCTGTCTAGAAAAAATAAATAAACAAACAAAAACAACTAATGCTGTCTTGCAAATGATTGAAATTAAGTCCGGAATACATTTAGAACATGGCATTTGTTGTGAAATCAAAATATACCCGATTCAGTCTTAATCTGAACGTGTCCTACTTTTCAGTAGGTGCTTCTCACCCAAAACATTTTTCTCCAGGGTGGATTTGGGGTTTTGTCGTGTTGCATAAGTCCAGAGTTTATTTGTCTTTTTATTTCCTCCTTTCCTAAATCTGTGCATTCTGATTGGTGAGCTGGGAGCAGCCAAGAGGGATGACTGAGGTATTTGTCCCAGAGCAGTGGGGTCTCTCTGATTGGTCCCCTGGGAACACATGGTGGAGGGAAGGAGTTTATTTCTAGTTGGAAAACTGAGGCTTATTTTTCACTGTTTATCACAAAATTTGTACCAAAGAGTATATTGCATGTTTTTTGGAATGAGTTGAAATTCATGCAAGCGTTTAAATAAATGAGTTCCTTTTCATTGCTCAAAGCTTGCAATGAGATCCAATAAAATAATAATAAAAACTAATGGAGAAACATGAGAAATGGGAAAATTGTGTACAAATCCTGTGGAGAAACCAACATTACACAAAAACATGAGAGACAACCTGACAAAGAACCTGTAGTCAAAGCACAACTGACACAAGTTGTGCTTTGACAGATGTAATTTTGCAGAGTGGAAGCCGAACAGGCTTTGAGCGTTCATATACTAAAACTGGTCAAACTCTGGGCTGTGCTCCCACCATGTGTTCGGCCGATACAATTGCAGCACGCTGGACAGAGAGATGGAACTTCTGACCTCATGGAGAGTACAGCTGCTCTTCATGGTGGCACACAGCCTGCACAGTGTCACACATGTGAGAGAGGAATCCCTATTAATGTCTGACAGTCAACCTATTACAAAACTATGTATAAACTGGTACTGGTTCTAAAAAAAAGAAACCGTGCCACGGATGCCATGGTTGACTTTAGTATCCAACCAAATGATTCCACATCATAGTGGGCTCGAAATAAAATGTTGCAGTGTTCCCGCTAATTACCTAAATGGAACCAACAACAGTCCCTATAATCAAATAAGCATTTTAATACAACAACAAAAAAAGACCATTAATGTGATCTGCTGTCATAACAGTCTCAACTGTGACTCACATTTTAATTGGGGTGTCTGCCTGTAGATTGACTAAATATAATTAAGAATTCAAACTGTAAATCAAAAGAAGTCATCTTAAAAATGACCCAGCATATTTGACTGGAAAAGTATATTTCAGCAGTGTAAATAGTTTCTTAATTTTAAGAGATTTGCTACTTTCACCAATAAATTGAAGAAATTGGAATTTTTATTAAATCACTCAAAATCAACATATAAAGCGATGTGGCTTTTTCTTTAAAGGAAGTAAATTTTGGTGGAAATGAAACTGCAGTGGTTTGTTCGCTCAGCCTTTGAAAAACAGCAGATCGTGCAGACAAGAAACACGGCTTCCTGTTTCTTTTATAAGCGTTACAGAAGAAACATTGCTCCATGCTCCATTTGCACACCAGTCATTGTGTGAATACCGCTGCAGTCGTAAGTAAGCCTTTCTTTGATTTGTTGATATTTCAGTTTTCAATATTTCAGTATCTCTAGGTTTTTTAAGTTTGATTGCCTGTCCACATTTTCTACAAACAGTAAATGGGGGAAAGTGTAAAAGCTCACACGGCGTTCACCTGTGATGTTGTGTACCAACAAAATTTTCGAAACGAACCAAAAGAGAGCTGAAGATCACTGCTCATAAAATGGAGGCGTTATCCCAAGGTGAGATTGTCCTGACTGGGCTCAATTCTATAAGATAAACTTTACATTCACATCTTCGCTGTCATTCTTTTTCAAGCTAAGATTTGTGGTTTTTACACGCTGTCACTCCCCTCAGTTCAGGCAACAGTGCACCATTTCCAGCCACACTTCAGTGCTCAGACTGGCGGCTGTGTGGTTGCTCCTTCCATCATTGGTTCTTTCCATGGAAATGTCAACATCAATATCACATCAGTAAGACAAGGTACTAAAAGTATAAGTATAAAGGGAACTCACCAATTGAAAGTCAAATGATGCAAATTGTACCACACTTAAAACATTTAAATATTTGCTGGTTGACTGAGCTGATCTCAACAGTTCGGATCAAGCTTCCTTGTTTTTTTAAAAAGGGTTTCAAAGCTCCCAAATGTTAAACTTGCTAGAAATATGGCTGGAGCGTCTCTTTTTGCCTCTTTTGAGTGCATCCATCGAAGTTGAAATGTCGTTTACATCATATTTTTGAGGACACAGATACTCTGGTAATTGGCCTGTTTGAGGATAAAAGAAACTAATTTTTTTCGATGATCAATGAATGTCTAAAGAAATTAACACAGGCCAATATTCTGTGTTTTTAAAACGGTCTTTAGAGGAAAAACTCAGTGGTCAACCTGGAAATTATGCTACTATCTATATGTGATACAGTTTGCAGAAATTTGACCCAAAGCCGGATCTTCCATTTGAGTGTAATGCTCTTCTGTAAATAACATCAAAGCAGAACAAGACTTTTTGATTAAAAAAAAAACCTCATTTGCAGACCATAATGATCGGTCAAAAGAAGAACCAGAACAAAGCGAAAATGACAGCTTTGCTACTCTCCCCCCTGAAAGTAAGGACTTCTTACTTCTCAATTCACAATAATGAGGAATTTAACAGAAAAAAAACAACTAAACAGTTTGCTTAGTACACAAAAAATAGATGAAAAGAAATAATGATTTCAAAATGCACTGTCTCCTTCAGATAAGATCGCAAAATGTCAGCAGAAACTGAAAGCCACTTTCAGGAGAAAGTTCGGCCACTTGCTTGAGGGGATGACGACGGATACAAATAGAACACCTCTCAATCAAATCTACACAGAGCTGTACATCACTCAGGGAGGATGCGGTGAAGTCAACAAAGAGCACGAAGTGCTACAGATTGAGGCGGCATCAAAAACACGCGTGACACCGGAGAAATCAATCCACTGCAATCACCTCTTTGCACCCCCATCTGAAGGGGACTGGCACATCAGAACTGTGGTCACAAGAGGAGTCGCTGGCATTGGAAAAACTGTATCAGCCAATAAATTTACTCTCGACTGGGCCGAAGGGAAGGCAAATCAAGACCTAGAGTTTGTATTTCCCTTGTCTTTTCGAGACCTGAATAGGATGAAAGCAAGGACTTTGAGTCTGGTGCAGCTTCTCTGTGACTTTTTCCCTGAAATTAAAGGCAAGCACATCTTTACCAGACTTGACAACAAAGTGCTCTTCATCCTGGACGGTCTGGATGAAAGCCGCCTGTCTTTGAACTTTAAGGACAGTGAAATTGTGTCCGACGTGAAGAAGAAAGCCTCAACCGCTGTAATTCTGACCAACCTAATCTGGGGAAGGCTGCTTCCTTATGCTCTTGTTTGGATCACGTCTCGCCCGGTGGCCTGCGGCCAGATCCCGATGGAGTGCGTTCACCTGGTGACCGAGGTGCGAGGGTTCAACGACCCGCAGAAAGATGAATACTTCAGGAGAAAAATAGCCGACGAGAGATTGGCAAACAAGGTGATTGAACATGTGAAATCCTGCAGGAGCCTCCACATCATGTGCCACATCCCGGTCTTCTGCTGGATGGCAGCGAGCGTTCTTGTGAAGGAGTTGGCGACAAAACATAGAGAAGAAACCCCAAAGACCCTGACACAAATGTACATCCACTTCCTGTCCTTGCATGTTGACAACATGAAGAGGTTGCCAGGAAGAAGGGAGTCCAACGCTAACAGTGTGAGGGCTAACCTCCTCGCGCTTGGTAAGCTGGCTTTCAAGGAGCTCGAGAGGGGTCACCTGATCTTCTACGAGAAGGACCTGCTGTTGAATGGCATCGACCTCACACAAGCGTCCATGTTCTCTGGGGTCTACACACAGATCTTCAACGAGGGACTGACGATGTGCGAGGAGAAGATGTTCAGCTTTGTGCATCTGAGCGTGCAGGAATTCTTTGCCGCGCTGTACGTCTTCCTGACGTTCCACATCGAAAACGTCAACGTCCTGGTCAAGAGGTCGTCTGCTTCGCGCTTCTTTGCCTCCAGAAACTCATCAGAGGTCATCCTTTACAAAGAAGCGGTAGAGAAGGCATTGAGGAGTGAGAATGGCCATTTTGACATCTTTCTGCGCTTCCTTTTGGGCCTGTCTCTGGAGTCCAATCAGACTCTGCTGAAAAATCTAATGACCAGCAACAGAACGCACCAAAGGACCAGAGGTGAAGTCATTAAACACATAAAAGAGAGGATCAAGACCAGCCAGTCCCCAGACAGGTGCCTCAACCTCTTTCATTGCCTAAACGAGCTGGGCGATCATTCCCTTGTGGAGGAGATTCAGAGCTACTTCAAGTCAGGCAGGCTGAGCGACGTCAGCCTTTCACCCGGTCAGTGGAACACTCTGGTCTTCGTGTTACTGACATCAGAGGAAGAGGCGGGCGTGTTCGAACTGTCCAACTACACCAGGTCAGAGGAGGGTCTTCTGAGGCTGCTGCCTGTCATGAAGGCCGCCCGAGTGGCAGAGTAAGTGCTTAATAGTGGTTATTTTCGTTTCTCAAATGATTTAAGATCCAAGAATTCATAATCACGTAAACACTGAATATTTTGTATAGTACAGCGGCGATTGGGAAGTGGCAACTCTGAAAAGTCTGGGCCTGTTGGGGCATAATCCATCCAGACAACCATTTGGTTTGCTGTTTAATGCAGAAAAAAAAAAATTCTAAAAGGCTTTAAAAAGTACAATTAGTCTGTTAGATAACAGGCATTTGTTTGATTTCACAGGCCGTTTGATTGATCTCATTGTATATCCAATTCTCCTACTCCAAGCAGAAGTGGTTGGCATTCACAATGGATACTTAATGTCTTATACTACTTTTCTGCCACAGTCTTAGTGCCTGTAACCTCACCGTGGTCTGCTGTGAAACCCTGGCCAGTGGCATCGCCTCGTCCAAGATTAGAGAGCTGGACCTGAGCAACAACAACCTGACAGATGCCGGACTCATGCAGCTCTCTGTGGCACTGAAGAAGAGCAAACTGGAGACACTCAGGTATCACGCTTTCTAACCCTTGGCTTTACATGCTACGAGCAATCGTTTGAGTCATTTCTTTTGACATTTTCTTTTGTTCAGGATGAGGAGCTGCAACCTCACGGAGCACAGCTCGGACGATTTGGCCTCGCTCATCAGCTCTCCCTCTGGCCATCTGAGACTCCTGGACCTTACCGACAATGACCTTTGGGACAAAGGAGTGGAAAAGCTTTCCGCTGGACTGGAAAGTCTTCACTGTGCACTGGAGATACTAATGTAAGCGCAGTTCTATTCTAGCACCGAAAAGCAGGCAAACATGTCTGTTGGCTGTCATTGCTGTGGCGAGGAGCTAAATGACCCACCCTGGTCTGTTTTCCTGAAGTTTGTCCTGGTGCAGAGTGACAGAGAAAGGGTGCACTTTCTTGGCTTCCGCACTGAACTCGTCCCGACTGAGAGAGCTGGACCTCAGCTACAACCACCCGGGAGACTCGGGCCTGAAGCTGCTGTCGGCTCTGCTGGAGGACCCGCACTGCAGCCTGCAGAAACTAAGGTAGTGATGCTGTCGACATGGATACCTGCAAAGGTGTCAGTTCAACATTTTTTCAGGCTTAAAAACTGTCTGCAGCAGTACAAGAGCTGGAAAGAAGCTCTCTGCCTTCAATACAATACGTTCAAGACGTTTTGCCTTTTTCTTTATTTCAGTGTGGAACAGTGTGGTGAGTCCAGGATCCAGCCTGGTCCAAAGAAATGTAAGTAACCAAAAATATGGACTGGGACACCTAGGGCGAACATTTGTTTCTAACATTCTGCACAACGGATTTTTCAGACACAGTCAGCCTGACGCTGGATCCAAACACAGCACACAGAGACCTTACTCTGTCCGACGGAAACCGGAAAGCCACGCGCTGGACCAAGCAGCCGTACCCGGATCACCCGGAGAGGTTTGACTACTGGACACAGGTGTTATGCAAGGAGGGGCTGACTGAGCGCAGCTACTGGGAGACGGAGTGGAGCGGCAGAGCCTGCATCGGGGCGGCCTACAGAGGCATGTGCAGGAAGGGAGAGGCTCACGACTGCTGGCTAGGCCGGAATGTCTCCTCCTGGGGCCTGAACTGCACCAAAGACGGCTACAGGACGGTGCACGGCAGTGTGAACGCTGCTCTAACGGCTCCACCCAGCTCCTGTAGAGTGGGAGTCTTCCTGGACTGGTCGGCGGGGACACTGTCCTTCTACAGGGTCTCCTGTGACGCGCTGACCCTCCTCCACACCTTCAAAACCACCTTCACTGAGCCTGTGTACCCCGGGTTTCATCTTGCATGGGTGGACTCCACAGTGCTTTTGTGCTAAAGCTGATGAACGAATAGTCGACATGTTTTTAACAAAAGTCTGGAATGACCATGTCACTCTATTCTTTATCCTACGTTTGAAGAATCTTTTAAAATCTTGACAAGATATCAACGTTTTGAAATAGCAGGAGTCCGTTGAAAGGGATAGCCTCTATAGGCTTCAAGTACGGACTTCGGCAAATGATTGCTGATGCCCTTCTTCGTTAGCATTGTGCTAAGAGCAGCTAACTGACAAAACTTTTGCTTTTCACATGGTGCTATCAACCCCTGATTTTCACTTAATGAAATGTATATACTTAGCAGGACCAGGTAGCTACTAACGCAGGTCATTTTAACAGAAACTATAAGGGTGTTCTCAGGTTCTCAAAGACTCACGTTTTGACAATGTCCTGAATCCTTGGATCTGTAATTGGTGAGAGATGCTTGCCACGCAAGTGTAAAGTTTTCCAAAATGTTCATGTTGGCTGCCTGTCCTTAAAATAGCTTGCTAAAGCAAACACAGCCAAACTTAGCTCTGGGAACAGGACCTTTTACGTCCTCCATGTGCCATGTGAAGAATGTATGGTGCTGCGTGACAGTTTTTCTGATCGCACTGAAATTTGACTCCACACAATCCTGGTTTTCTCCCTTTTGGTCAAAGCCACTTTTAATCAGGGTTTTCTAGATGGTGAAAATGAACATAAACTCTTGAGGATTGGTGAAATACCCTGTGTTTGGTTCTGACATAAAGCCTGCTTTAAAACTTTTTAAATGTAAAGTCATTACTGTACAAGTGCTTTGAGCATTCGTCTGCCCAAAGTTTGAGACATGAAGTGCATTTGATCATTGTGCAACTGCACACTTAATATATGTTTGTTATTTCAGACTGTTTTTATGTCACACTGAAACAAAACAACTTCCCATTTTAAAGACTTCACACAGTAAGTTTTGGGAGTAACATTATCTGTTATGCAATTAAAAGTCAAATGTATAAGGTGCAACATCTTGAGAAGCATGCAGAACTTTCTCACACTCGTGTTTATACCGGAATCTGCATAAACCCAGACAAGAGGAAGTGAGACGAATGTGTAATTTGGAAGACAAAAACCCCAATGTCTTGAAAAGGGGGAAAAAAAGAATCTGTGATGAAAGACATCCTGCAGTGAAGGCAAAAGGGTAAAAGAAAGTGAAAATAAAGACGCATTTGCACTTTTAACAATCATTTTATTAGTAGTCCCAGGAGGCAATGAAAAAAAAAATCAAAGAAAAAAGAACCGAAAATAAGGTTACAGTCAAGACGGTGGGTCAATCACAATCAGCGCACATGAAGACGGAACAGAGGGCAGCACACACACACAATACACAGTCATATCATTAAAAAAAAAAGAAAAAAAGAACACAAAGTGATAAATGAAGACCAAATTTAAACCAAAGGTAATGCGGGTGTCTGTGTGTGTTGACTGATCCCTCTGTTCCCCGGGAGAATTCACCAGGATCGACCCCTACATTCACACACACACACTCACACACTTCACACAAACATATCAAAACGCCCATCTTCTCTTTTCAGTAAAAGCCATGATTTTCTGCGTCGGCCATTTGGGACAGAGGAACCATCGATCGACCACACCGGCTCAGGCAGGTCGTCTGAAATTTGTTATCTATCAATTCTGTACAGATTATATATTTTATTTACACACTGAGCGGTTTCTCATCCCTTCAGTGCGGACACAAGTCAGCCCACTAACTGGCGTTCGCTCCTCTGCCGTCGCTCTGTGCTCACTTCAACTCCTCTGATTGATACAAAGTCTGCAGCACGTCACGTCATCCACAACCACTCACAGGAACCAATCAGGAGAGCAGTTTCCATCACTGTGGTAGGGAGCAGAAAAGCTCCCGTGCCCTCAGACATCAACTTAATCACTCTTCTGCTGCCAGTAATCTGAAGTGCACATCTTGGTTAATCAGAAGCCTGATTTAACGAAGTCCTTTTCACTACAAACCACTCTTATGCATCTGTATTTTCAGTTTATTGCAGGCAATGAATCCGATTTTTTAGTCTTAAGACGCTTGCTCGACAGTGTTTCTTAGACACTTCAGTATGGTCTGTATGAAAGAGTTCGTCGGCCTCGTCTCTGAGCTGCGCTTTAATTCAGAGGCTTGCACCTGGGCACGCAGACGGAGATTAAAAATGGGGCAAAATGTCAGCTAATCCCTACACGTGAGATCAAACGCACACGCACATTATGGATGACTGGAGCAGCATAGGGAGCGCGTACTAAGGCCAAGATTAAAGTGGATAAGAGACAGAACAGCATTTATTTAATTCCATTTTCATACATAGATGTCTGTCACTGTATCGGGATTGGATCATATAAAAAGTGTTTGCTATTAGAGTTGTTTATGCATCCAGAAAAAAAAGCCTCTCAGTGCTAATGAATCAGACAGTACAGCAACTACGGGTAACATCAGCAGTCTCTCAGTCTGTTGCATACATAATTGTTCATAATTGTTGTATATACATTACCCTCCCCTGTCAGTTATGGAGCTCCTGCTGTGTGGGAGCAGGTCTGAGGCAGAGTGAAGCTTCACCAACATCACGTACACAATCTCTCTTTTTCTCATGAACACACACGCTCACACTAACACACACGGTCACATGTGTCGTGATCTGCCAGCTGGTGTGGGGATCTTGCTGACAGCAAGGAGAGATTTAGTTTATTAGGTTTTGGGGGAAAAAACAAACAAAAATTAAAAGGAAAAATAAGAGGGAACAAAGCGCCTTTTTTCACACGGGAGGAGAGGTGAGCTGGGCTATGTGTGGGTGTGTACATGGTGGGGCACGTAAGTGATGGTGGGGAATCTGGAGGCCTAGCTGAGAAGCTGGCGGATCTCCTTGTGCATGTGACACAAGAAGTCCACGTACGACGCTCCCCCGCTGTTGCTCTTGTCCTCCACTAAGAAGTGTTTGAATATCAGCTCAGCTCTGTCTTCCTGCTTCACCACCATCAGCTGCAAGACGGGGGGGGGGGGAAGAGGGAGAGAGAGAGAGGGGATGAGCAGGGTTTGGTATGCGACAGCCACACAAGTCAAAAGAAAGGGGATCAAAAAGATTTCCAAGCACAGTTAGAAATAAACATTGGATTTCTCAGTTGATTTGAGACACAACGTCTGTCTTTTTACTTGTATTTCTTTCACTTGGTAGAATAAAAGGTGGAACTCCTAACTTTTAGCATGGAAAGGCCGGTGGATTCGACTGACAGCAGTTTGCAAAATAATAAAAATATTCTTTTGGATGTATTAGCTGATTTAAGAAAGCGGCTCCCAGCAGTGGATGAAAGGCGCTGGCTCAGCCGTAATCTGAATTCAGACTTACTCGGCACCTAAACATGACAGCAGAAAAAAAACTTGCCTTCATGTATCGCGGCCGCTGTGCTCTGAAAGAGTCGATGATGTCTCGAAGTCTCTCGGAGAAGGGGTTGTTCAGGGCGGGCAGACTTGTCTGTAACACAGAGCAGGAACACAGTTCAGCTAAACGTACTGAGCCAATGTGAGAAACAGGGATTTAGAATTCCAAAACTACACGGAAACACAATGTCTTTGTTGTCTAATTCACAGAGGGGTGGCTTCTGTGGTCCCGCCCCCTCACAGACAGGTTTGAGCCACCGGCCGAGGGGCGGTCTGCTCACCAGGTTGGAATCGATCTGGCTGAAACTGGGCGTGCCGAAGATGTTGACGAGCAGCTCCTGCTGAACGCTGGCTCCCACCCACAGGAAGAGATGGAGGCCTGTCTCCAGGAGGTACACGCCACCCTTTGACAGCCTCTCCTCCGAGTCCCTCACCGCCACGGGCAACGAGCTGCTTTCCAGCTTCATCTGAGAGGTTGAGCAGAAATCGGAGAGTCATTATGATGCCGTCCACTGGCCAGCAGCAATTTAATCTCTACGTATTCTACTGGTAGAAAGGTGCCTGAAGAGCGAGCACATGTGTGATTAATGCTACTGGCTCCCTCTACAGGTGTGGGATGTAACCACAGTCATACCAGTGCTGCATGTTTACTGTGGTTTTTGGGACAGAGGAGAACACGATGACAGTAAGCGCTCTCACCAGCGGCAGCAGGCGGGGGTAGAAAAAGACGTGGGTCTCTTCCACGCCCATGCAGCTGATCAGCTGCCTGATGTAAGCCCTGTCGTCCAATGAGACGTCGGCTCCCGGCAGCAGCACGTCACTCTTCAGCACGCAGTTCAGATAAACCGGCAGCAGCTTCATGCATTCTGGGAGAATCAGCTGGGAAAAAAAACAACACAAGATGCCAAAACTAAAGTTAGGCCAACTTAATTTTCAGAAACAAACTTATTCCATTTAATCTAAATTACAAAACGGGCGTTATCAGCTTTAGTCGAGAAAGTCGCGATGTGGGACCAGATATACAAATGGAAAACATTGGAGTGCAAACTAGCTGCGCTTTGATGGAAAAGAGGTGTCCAGGTGTGAGGTGTTCTCTCCGTACCTGGCCAGCAGATGAAGGACTAGCACAGTTCTTTCTGTAGCACGCCAGAATCTGAGCACACTGGTTGACCAGCGTGTCTCTCACTGCCTTTGTGGGGTTGCTTAGGACACCGCGGAAAGCTGCCAGACACGAAAACACACATTTACGGGCAGAAGTGAGGAATTGGTTAAACTACCAGGAAACAATATACCAACACGTGCACTTTTAATACCCGCAGCTTTACACTACTTCAGGCTACTCGCTACTCCAGATTTAAACGAATAACTTCAGATGAAAACTCACCATATTTGGAGATGAAGTTGATGATGGTGTCCGTCTCGCAGTTGCGGTAGAGATCAGCCAGCTGGGAGCAGCAGTTGACCGACATGTTGTGAACGCGGAGGCGCCGCTGCCCGCTGCAGCTCGTGTACAGCACCGCGCACTGCGGGGACACCAGGAGAGCGAGTATCTGAGTCAGCATACGGACGGAAACGGCCTGCAGAGCTACTGCATCCACAGAGGCCGGCTTAAAACTACGAGGGGGATTTCTACCCGACCCCCCTGGCGGCCGACTGGCGCACCTGCATGAGCGCCCCCGTCTCCTCGCTGAGCTTGTCGTCGTGCTTGAACTCCACGGTGACGGCTTTGTCGCAGTCCAAACCCGCCAGCTCCACGTCGGTGGTGTTGCTCATGTAAAACGAGCCGAAGAAGTCCGTCGCCCGGATGCCTTTGGAGGGGGGGAAATGCAGCGGCGTGAGACCTTTGGAGGCGCGCTGCGTCTCTCGGCCTGGATGAAACGGGCTCGCTCTGGACGGCCGGGGGTCTTACCGGTGCTGGTTCGGACCCTCATGACGGCGTCGAACCCTACTTGTTTCTGGACATCTCGTCGGAGGTCGTTCAGGAACCGCTCCTGGTCTGACTGAGCCTGGGATGAAGCATCACAGTGATTTTCAGAAATCACACAGCACACGATAAAACTAAATAGTGAGCTAAAGAATCTCACCGAGCGGCTGATTATTGCTCACCTGGAAGTAGGTGTACTTGTAGACCGAGCCTCCAGTGGACACAGGAACCACCCCTAACGTTGCAACATCCACGTACTGGTTAGGGAAGAGGAACAGATCCACACAGCAGCCCTGTGCTACGCAGTCCTTGGCCAGGTTGTTGTAGAATCCGACCTGGGGCTGAAACAGAGACTGTGGGAGACAGCAGAGTGAGCGTCCAACAACAATAAGCCGGCACCAAATTACACCCCCCCGCCTCTCCCCCCGGCTGCACTCCTGTTTACCTTCTCCTTGTCGGTCCCGATCAATTTCTTGTCTTCTCTGTTCTTAAGTTTCCCGGGAGCTTCGGCGATGGGCAGAGAGGTGTGAAACAAAAACAGCTTCCCTGCACAGTCAGCAGCCTAAGGGCGTAGCGGAGACCAACATCAGCTGCCACTAAAGCTACATTACAAACTTACCCCCCCGTTGTCTCCACACATCTACATTTTTAGAGCTGCCCTACGCAAGTTCTCCCTCTATTAAAATAATCATATTCTAGCAAAAGAGAGCTTGTCAAAATGGGTTTATTAGCAGCTAGAAATACTATAGCGTCACCCTTTTACCCAGTACTTATACATAAAAAAGCTTTCAGAGCTCTCAAACTAACCTTCAGCGCCTCCAGTCCGGCCTGGATGACGGGCCCAAAGACCGTCTCCGTCTCCCTGGTGTCGGCAAACATCTCTGGGATCTGGTCCAGCAAACTGAGGAGTCATACAAACCAAATCAAGCGCCCGAGCGGCTTGCGGGATTGTTTGCGTGTGCACGTCTGCTTCAAAGCCACCCACCTCTCGATAACCTGCCGGCTTTCGCTGACTTTGACCAGGAACCCGTCGAGCAGGGGCACAAACATGTCGGACACGTCCGACACCACCAGCATCTGGGGCTGGGCCAGGCTCGCCTTCACGTTGTAGAAGTGCAAAACCTTGTTGTAGGTGACAAAACCCACACGCACCGCAGACTCTACCTCTGGGTTTTCCCTGGATTCAGAACAGAAGGAAGGAGAAAATGAAGATGGAGAAACATGACGGCAAATTCCTTCTTTGTTTTCTTTTTTTCTTCTCAATCATCCTTCAGCTCTCCCCAGTCTAGTTTTTCCAAACCATTGTGCCCAGCAGGTTTTATGTGCGAGCACCTTGGCAGGAGGTCCAGCAGGCTTTTCAGCTCCTGGCACACGATGCTGACCATGCCGCTCTTCACAGCGTTGTAGGATACATCGATCAGAAAGATGAAAGCCGGGGGCTGAGGGATCTTGTTGTTCTGTTGGACCAATAGGAACATAAAATCAACACACTGTCCTTTAAAAAACCATAGAAGCAAATTTCTCCTTTTGCTCATTCATACGGTGATAATTAGTAAACATAGGTTCCGATGGCTGTATTATGTCACCAGACAAGCTCTATATAATCATTGGTAAAAAAAAAGGTCTCATATCTGAGAACACGAAAGCTGACAGCTCAGGAAACATTTCCAGTTAAATTGAAGCCGTCTTGTGATACGGAGAGAAAAAAAAACGCTTCCATCTGACATCCTACCTTACAATAGTCGACTGTGGCCAGGAACTCGTAGCTGCCCATGGACAGTTCCGGCCTATCGTAACAGTCCACCCTCTTACCAGTGTGGTCCAAATGCTGGAAGTAATGAGGAGGCACTGAGGGGGGGCAGAGAAAGGAGAGAGAGGTAAAAGGTTTAACCCAGCATGGTGACCTCGTTTGGGAAAACATCCAATCCCAGACATTTCCACATCAGCACAGAGAAAAAAAACTCACCCTCTGTGACGCAGCTGCAGAAGCCACACTGGAAGCGCCGGCCGCCCTCGATGAACTGCATGTAGGGACACATGTAGGCCTTGCATCTGTTGCAGCGGATTGGACCGCTCTCGCCGTGGTCCACCACGTATGGCGGGGTCTGAAACGAGGCTCGGTCAGCGTCTCGCACAACAGGCAACGTGTTCCAACCACCTTTCTCTGTACTACCAGTTCAGACGAACTCTAGCAAGGGCCCACACAGACAATAAATGATCTGAATGAAAACTGTACATCACAGGGAAAAGGAGGAGAGGCGTCCCTCACCTCATCTGGCGGCAGCGTGGCGAGGGGCTTGATGACGGCGGCCAGTGGCACCTGAGACTGCTTGGCCATATCGGCTGTGCAAGGCATGTTGTAGGCCGTACAGCGGATAAACCTGGGGCTGGCATTCCCTGAACGCAGACACAATTATTCATTAATATCATAGCGTGTTCAGATTCAAGACTGCGACCTGATTTGATCTCATGCGAAAATAATGAGGATTCCAGATTTGGATCGTTGGAAACGGAACAGACCTTGATCTTTGACCTGAAAGTTGGTGGTGACCAGCGGAGGGGCTTGACCTCTGACCCCGGTGAGGAACGGCTCGTTGGTCTTAGCTTTGTCATCCTCTATTACCTGGATCTGGATCGAGGGATGAGAAGAAAGAACGCATTTAGCCCGATGTTTCCCCAGGTCCGACTACGGTTTTCAGGAACACCGGTGTCCATGCAGGACAAGCCTTTCCACATGCACGCTGAAAAACGCCAACATCTACAGACCAAAGTTTCACAGTGAGGGTGATGCAGGGCACAGATTCATGCTCAAGCCGACAAAGCGTGACGGAAAATATAAGCAACAGCAAAGTGAAAATCTAAAAGAAATGCGGCAGGATTTTGTAGAGACGGGTACGTCTAAGGAACCAGAGGCGGGTCAAATGCTGGAAGCGAGCATGCAGGGGACAGAACTGAGGTGGGAGGCGGCTGCCTGAACTCGCAGATGGCAGACTAAAAGTCGGACGAGCTGACAAAATGATGACCTGTATATGACATGTAGTTCATATTAACGGGTTATCTAATAGAATAGAAAAAAGTGTTTGAAAGGACCATCAGTCACATTTGACCTGAAAATGGCCACGTTAATTTAATACTGACGTCCTCTTCAGTGTCCTCACTTCCAACTGCTGACCAAGAGGTTCGAGCAACAGCAAGGGCCGCATAGGAGAAACTTAAAACTGGCTCGACTGGAAGCTTATCTTCACTTCTTCTCACTACATGTGGCCCTGTTATTGGAAAGCTGCTGCTTGTTTTAGAAGAACAAACCCAACACATAAAAAGAGGCTGTCTGGGGTAGAGTTCTGCCTCCCACCCTTCTCTGGTCGGACAGAGCTGACGGTGTGTGCGCTGAAGCTACAGCAGACACGGATGTTCCCCGAGGCTCTGATTGCCATCTTGCTGTGAAATGTCCCTGACATCCTTTTTACGGGCAGAATGCAGGGTTTTCCGGTTAAAAAAAGCCTCTGCCGCCAGCTGAGCTGCGTTGCTAATTTCACCTGTCGCTGGTTTTCATTTCTCATCCTACTGGACACACAGATTAGAAGGGATGGCCGATCCATTTAGAAAAGGAGTTCAATTTTAACAAAACAAATTATCACAAAAATACCGACACAAACACAGAATTCTTTTGGGCTGGGAACACATTCGCTCCGAGATTTCACTACACGCGCATCCTCAACAAGTTCTTTGCAGCTGGTCAAACTTAAAAAGCTGTTTTGTTGAGGTGTATCGAGTTTCTCAGGGGGTGATGAGGGGGAGTTAGTGCATTCAGGCAGAGAAGACAGGATGGAAATAGAGGAGACAGGCACACAGGAAACTTACTGGGCTGGGTATAGCATCTGGGTCTATTCTATGTCTCGACTTCTGCACTGCCGGCATGTCAGATGCTTGCTTTACATTTCAAGTTTGTCCAGCAAATTGTGCAAAACAAGACAAAATAAATAAATAAACAATGAAAAGATAAAAATAAAAAAAGGAGTGAGAAGACAAACCACAGCAGCACTGCTGAATAATAGGCAGAATTGGTATTAGGACAGAAACAGCTCAGTAGTATCGGTTACAGATTAGTTGTGTTTGACAGTCGAGTGCAATTAGCTTTAGCAGCGGCCGAACATGCCAAATATTTCCATATTAAAAAAACACACAAAAAGAGAGAGTATGAAAGGTTTCGAACAATAGAGAAATATACAATTAGTGAGGGACGTGATACACCAAGTCAAGTCCATAAGTATGCTTATTGTGTCATTGAATTCTCCTTTTGTATAAGAACAAGTGGAAGTCAGTTGATGTAGACTCATTATTTTTTGTGTAGTCGAGACAGCAGATATTTTGAATGCCTGATAAAATACGAAATAACACTAAAAACTAGTTGATTCACACAGCATTAATTCTATGATATTACACACAAGAGATTCAGATGATGAAAACATGTTACTGAACATGTTACAAATTTTACAATAACCATAGTTAACGGTCATACTGGACTGTTAAGAATGAGAGGTAGCTGTAATTTTCTATTGACTGTGGATATGAAGGGGATCGATACAGCACTCAAGCTCAGCACAGAGTGCTCATCGCAGTGTAAAGGTGACAAAGAGGTCAGCGGGAGTTAAGACAGAAAGCCAAAACAACATTCGGCCTGCTCACCGGGCTCGGGATGGCATCTGGGTCCAGTCTTTTCTGTGCGGGTGGAGCAGGAGCTGGTGCCGGCGCTCCATAGTTTGGTTGTCCGGGATAAGGACCTGCATAACCCGGCTGGGGGCTTCTTACCTGCCCAAAAGCCCCTGGAGAAAACACAGAAGCAGCTGAGACATGATGGAAACCAACTCTTTTCGCTTCAGAGTCCACTCCCCCGGAAACCGTCTTCTCACCGTTCTGCTGAGGAGGGTAGCCTGCCTGCATGCCGGGCTGAGGGGGTAGCTGCTGCATGGGCCCGGGGGGGCCGGGGGGGCCCTGTGGTCCCGGAGGAAGGTGGTTGCTCTGAGCCATGGCAGTAGGGGGCATCTGAGCTCTGGGTGGAGGGGGCCCTGAGTGGTAGGGGGATGGCTGTGATGGGGGGGGCTGCTGCTGCTGCTGCTGCTGCTGCTGCTGCTGTGGTGGCATGGCACCAGGGTACTGACCAGAGGCCGCCGAGGTGGGAGGAGGCCCAGCAGGTGGAAAAGACCCAGGCTGAGAGGATGGAGGAGGTGCTTGAGGTGGGAAGGAGCCTTGGGTCGGCAGAGGGGGGCCTGTGGCGAAAGGAGGTTGACTGACAGGCGGGGGTGCTGAGGAGAAGGGGGGCTGGGACGGAGGGAAGGACTGCTGTGGCTGGGAGACCGGAGGAGCAGAGAGCTGACTGGGCGCAGGCACGGGACCAGAGTGGGAGAAGGGAGGAAAGGCTTGCTGAGAAGCAGGCGGTGGAACAGAAGAGGTGAACTGCTGCTGAGAGGTAGGAGGCGGAGCTCCGTAGTATTGCTGAGGAGCAGCTGGACCACTGGGAGGAGGTGGCTGGGTCGGAGCGGAGGACGCAGGAGGAGGGGCCTGAGTGTAGGCCGGCTGGGATGGAGCCGAGTACGCAGTGCTGATGGGAGGCTGGGAGCTGTGAGGTGGAGCTGCACGGAGAGCATAGTTTTGATGTTCACAACGGGACACAAACTAACCATGAACGCAACTATATCTTTGGTAAGATGTGTGCAGGTTGAACGCCGTTTCACTGGCCACACATTCCAAATTCTTACCGTATCCCGGCCCCGCAGGTGTCGGCGGTCCAGACGTGATCTGCATCCCGGTCATCTGGTTTGTGACTTGCTGCATCGTGGGTGGAGGACCAAAGTGTTGGGGATAAGAGGGGTGCTGTCCTGACACGTTCACACCTCCCTGGCTGTATGGCTGAGAAACGGCAGGCCTGCAGACATTGCAAATGTCAAGTAAATAATGATGAATAAGCGTAGTGCCAGAGCTATGAGACAGGCTAGAATTTTGGATGAACTTTGAAGACAAAAAAACAAAAACAAAAAAAACATGGACCCATATACATATATTACCTGGGCGGTGCCTGTGTCATAGGTGGGGGTCCATTTTGGATGTCCCCCGGACTGTGACTGTACTGATTATACGGCTGAGGTGCTGAGACAGGAGGGGGTCCAGAGGCAGGAGGACCCCTGACAGAACCTGCCGAAAAGCAAAAATCATTACCACACACCACAGGTTGTACCGAATCAAGGATCCCATATGTAGCTGTGTACAAGCACGGGATATGATGAATAACCTAGCCGGGACCATGCATCTGACATCATGTAAGAGCAGTTTTTATTTCTGGCTGATCCTAATACCACCTAGTAAGACCAGGACTGCTCAACTTAATTCACACACGTTGAGGCTCTAGAGGCGTCCACTGTTACAAGAAGATGCGGTGTAGAGAAAAATGCCTGCAGATCAGGAGATGACCGGATAACTGCAGGGCACGTGAAGTGTGAAATGAGCGAGAAACACAGATGAGGCAGTTACCTAAGTCAAGAGGAGAGGAGAGGTCAGAGACTGGGTTGGCTGCCACAGCCTTAGAGGGAAAGCTTGTGAAAGGAGAATAACCTGGAATGAAAAGAAAAGAGGGAAAGAGGGCAAATACAGAGACGAAGAGTAATGCCTGAGGCTGAATGAAGGAATGACAGGGCAGCCGAGATTCAGATCAGTTCGCACAGGTGCTGCGTTTCCGTCACACATGTGCCATCGCATGGCGGGAAGCGGGAAGGACGCTCCCAGGCTTCCACGCGTACGTGTACTTTTGTTTTGAAGCTGCCGTTTACCTTGCGGTGGAGCTCCAGGCTGATAGGCCGAAGCGGGGCCGTTAAAAGGTGCGTAAGGAGCAGGGTATCCGCCATCCAGGGGGGCGTAGCTGGGCTGACCGTAGCCAGGCTGCGGCTGGCCGTACGGAGAGGCCATGGGAGTGTGCTGGTTGACATTCATCCTCAGTTCATCCCTAAATCTGGACAAAAATGCCACAGTCAGAAACAGCTTTCACTAGTTCACTCAGCTGGTTTAGCCCGTTCGCCACTCGGGAGCAACAAAACAAAACAGGCGAGTGAAAGTCGAGGTGATATAGACGCCAGGTTTGAGGAAGGCTGAACAGGAAGGATTTGTTTTCGCTATGAGCAGAACACGGCCGGCAAACAAAACGCACTGATAAGTCAGCGGGGAAAAGACAATAACCATCACCTGGGAGGTGTATTTGTCAAGTGCGGTTTAATATCCTATTTGGGGGAGAGAAAAAAACGGAAAACAGTCCAAAGCCTAACCCTTTCTTGGGAGAATACGTCACCTGAACAAACAAAAACAGTGTTAAGAAAAACTCTTAAGCTCCTGCAGTCACACTGTCCTTATAAGTTAAAGTTTCCTGGTTTGGAGGTAAAGCTTTTTATGGGTTTTTCTTGGCCACACCCTCAGATTTCACTGTGCCCCCTTGCTTTTCATTTTCACTGGTTCATGTTTAACTTGAAATAACAGTTTGTCAGGTTGATATCTACCAAACATTAAGACACATTATCACAAGAATCAGGAAGATAAACAGACATATAAAATACAGGCATTCAGCACCTCCTCTGGTCTGAAGGGGGGTTAAATACCTGATAAAGTCTTACTGCGTGGGTACAGAATTGACAAGTTCCAACAGAGAGAGAACCACGAATGGTAACTTTTAATAGGTCTCTTTACTCCACAACAGCACATATCAAAAGTCAACAGTAGCCTTGCTAACAGATGACAACCAGCGTTGTTTGGTTTATGGAGACTGGCCTAAACTATATGGAAGAGAGATGAGTATCATCTGACAGACAAACACGGGCTAAATGAGCGGAGGGCCTTGAATAATTCAGCAATGTAGGTGCCACGACGAGAAACACAATCGCAAGAGCCGTGGAGCTATTTAGTAAGTCAGGCCTGCTACGTGACCCACATCGACTCCTCAGCCTTGCTGCATGATTTAGAAACCGGGTCAAAGTCAGACCAGACTGAACTTTTAGGCCATGGTCGCAAAGAAAAACATTCAGAAGCAGAGTCACTAAACGAAAACAGAAAGTGAAGGACAGCGGGAGTTTAGTGTTAACTTCAGAAAACCTGAAGAAAGGCTGTAAGCGTAGCACTGCCGCATTATAATTAGCCGTTGGCTAGCCGGCTAACATTAGCAAGATAGCCTGTACGTGAAAGCCAAAAACACTCAGGTTAACAAATGGTGTTTTTCCCTTGTCGTGAGATTAACAAGTGGACAAAACACAGCGGGTTTTGTATAACTTTTCCTTATTTACGTGCACGGGGGCTAACTTGTATGCTAACGTTAGCAACTTGAGTCATGATGACAGCAGCAGTGGTTGAATCAGCTGTGAGCAAACATTCACAGCCAAGGGATAGCCAAATGTTAGCCAACTGGAGCTAAGCTATTACCGTCCAGCTACTTCCCCGAGAGCTGCTAGCCGTGCTTTTTTAGCATGAGCTAGCTTTAGCGGACGCAGCGAAATCCAAGATTCCCCCCGCGAAGCCGGGAAAGGATGACACACATGAAGCCGACCCGAACCCCGAACCTACCCCCGAAGAGGTGTAAACGGTAAGGCTATCCTTTGTTTGCGGCGAGCGGCGAAACCCAGAGGCCGACGGAACTAAGGAGCCGATGTCGTCCCGGGGTGTTGCTCACTAATCCCTTCTCGGCAAGCAGAAGCGGACATTCAACGGAACTGCCGCAACGCTGTGCCACGTCCACATCCGGACACCGCGCAGCCACTTCCTCCACCGGGCGAACAGAGCAAGGACCAATTTGAAGTCAAATGTACAGTTTCACCGGGTTTACATCTTACAAGTTTCGAGAGCACTCATTCTTAGTGAAAAGTGTGCAAACATTAGTTGTCACTGAGCCTACCAGGCACAGAGTCCAGGACCTTGGCTGCCTTTACCTTTAACTCACACACAAGTTAAGAGAGAAGAGGGATGACCCCAAAAGACCCCCAAAGACCCCCAAAGACCCCAAAGACACTAAAAAAACAAGCGTAAAATGACATACATGATGGATCAAATTATGGCAAGATAAATTAAATAGTCAATCAAGTATATATAGCACAACTTACACACTCACATACACACGTACATATTTATGAATACATAATCTGTTCCACTCTTAAGGATTTGACTTTCTTAAATTCATTTTAGTGTAGTTGTTTTTTTTTCTGTGCAGGGTTGATGGTTATTTCTGGAGTGTATATCAGCAAGTATCTCCTCTATGGTATGCATGAGACTGACATAGCAAGTGTTGAACACAGGGGAGGAGGACAGACACACACACACACACACATACACGCACACAAACCCACGCACATTTTGGCCCCCTATCGCCCTCCTACCCTCTGACGCAGCATGTCGGTGCAAGCAGACGAAAGCCAGCCACCCCCACCGTCTCCTAATGGGTGGGCTGATCACGGAGGGCAAATGCAGACACTTATTGATACTCTCAGAGTGTGAGTAACTGAAGAAGGGGAGATAGCGTCTCAAACAAATACACGGCGGTCCGACAGTTACTGGGATGGTGGCCGAGGAGATTGTGGTGTCCCTCTCAGGTGGAGGCCCGTGGGGCTTCAGGCTGCAGGGAGGAGCAGAACAGCAAAAGCCTCTACAGGTGGCAAAGGTACAGCAGAGTGAACACATGTGTGGAGATATCTGTGTGTGTATCAGTGCACTTACCATGATTCCTTTGGAAATGTTAAATGTGGTTGCTTAGACTTAGACTTAGACTTGTACTTTATTGATCCCTTGGGAAGACTCCCTCAGGAAATTAAATTGTAGATTGCAACATTCCAATCTTAATTTTAAGCAAAAACTCCAAATAAGATTATTTGTATTTTCCTGCATTGGTTTCACTAACTTTCTTGAAATGTTTAATATTAAAATGTGTTTCTATATATACCACATTTTCTATATGTCTTTTTTTCTGCCATCTGTGCATAAAAAAAGCGACTTTTCTGCAGAAGTTTATCACAGCGGTTGAATTATTAAGTTTGTATGAATGAAGGCATTATGCTTCTCTCAGACTGACAAAACATTTTTTGCTTCATTGGATTTGTTTTTTGCAAGCCTCAGTTCTTAAAATTATTATGATTGTCTCTCTTGTCACTTTGAATTGCGTTAATTCTCGAATCTGTTGAAATATTATTGCTTATTGATGAAAACTGACTTGGACAAAACTGAAAGTAATTCCCAAATGTATTCCTCTTCAGAACTATACTTGTTCTCCCGTGTTTGGTCTGTGGGATTTCTAGAAATATGTTTGTTGAGGTTTAAAATTCTACATGGAAAAAATAGAAAACTAGTGATATTCTAATATTTGGTTGTTTGTTTATCATGTTATGACTTTATTTACAGCGTTTGCAGCTATGTGGGGGTAGAACAACACTGGCCTTTCATTCTCATTTGGCCTTGGCCAAGTTCCAATTTAAACATCACCTGTTGTGATTGAGTTTCTTGGTCAGGGAACGGAGGGGGTGAAGAGAAACTTGGGGGTTGATCTTAAACTCTTCTTCATCATTTTATCCTGAATGCAAGCTGAAGTAGAGATTGGATCTGTAGTATGGATCTTTATCTAGGTTTGTGAATAGTAAAAAGGTAAATTTGTATCTTTAAGTGAAGAATATTGGATAAATAGAAGACGATGTTGAAGATGTTGCTGAAAGCTGGGCCCTCATCTCACTTTTTCTGAAAGTTGGATGGTCTTTCAGCTCTAAAATGGCTGCACTGATCCTGGCACAGGATGCCCCTCTTTATCCAGGGTTTTCAGGAAGAAAAGGTCACCTGAACTGAGTGTTCTATTAGTGTGTGTGCTTCTTGTTCCTGTCATTTGGGTGTGGGTTTATATGGGGCTGGACATAACTCAGATAAGCCTGGCTTGGAAGGGAGCGCAAACTGGAGGATCAGAATAGCTCGTTTAAGAGGAGCTGGAAACCGAGCACGGAAAAAAGAAGCCCACCTCTTGTTCACACGCCGACAGAGACGCAAACACACTCATTCATGTCATTTTCTCATTAAAATCTTAATTCCAGCATTGTGTGTGTGTGTGTGTGTGTTTTTTTAACGTGCGTCCATCTGTGTCCCATCCCCGTCGCGCCTGTCTCTCTCTGTCTGTCGAGGAATGCGGTTGATTTTCCTGCATGGTTTTATTTTGGGTTTGCGGGGGACATATGGTGAGTGACAGCTATGGCCCCTGCTCGGGCCTGAAGAGGCAGCTGTTCAAAGCGCCTCTTTCATGACTCTCGCTCGTGCTGTGCGGGAAAGAATGAGACCGATCATTTGTCCTTCTTCTACGGTTAAGACAGTAACTGGAAGAGAAAAACAGCAGTCTGATAACTGTAAAACTCCCAGCAGAACCTTGAACGCTCTCAACATTTTGACGTTGGACGGTGATGAAGTGTGCGCATTTGTGAGAATGAGAGGGAACAGATGGGACGGCCTTATCTTCTACTTTTAGAGGCGACTGTAATCTAATGGGCAAGAATGTTCACCTTCTAATCTATGCCCACTAACCCCCACCCCACCCTTCGGACATGCTTCCTGAAAGGGCCTATGACATCATATTTCAGCGACCTTCAGCTGCTGCATGACTACAAAAGTTATTCTGATGCACGTACTCAAACAACATAACCCATACTACCTTTTTTTCTGAGCAAAGCATTTGGTGAAGTGTCTTGAGTATTTCTATTTTACAGAAAAAATCTCAATGAGAGTACAACTCTGACTCCCAGTGATACTGTTTAATTCTATCAGGCTGTTCTAATATACTTCAATAACCTGAGCTGAGTTAATCAAATGTGTACTTGTATGCATCTTACTGAAAAAGTACTGTATATCAAGATGTTAAAAACAGAAATAGTAAATAGAAGGCTGTGAGTTGACTTAAAATTGACTATAGATTATTCAAAAAGCAACCTGAGCCTTTTTTTTAAATGTAAAGGTAGTATCTCGCTGTAAGGCTAATATGAAATAGTAGACAGTGAAACTGGCATTTTAATCATGGATCCCAGTGTTGAAGCATTATTTTTATAATGTACAGGAATAAAAAGAAATCAATCATTTGATCACTTTTTGTGCGAGCTGCCCTTGATTTTGCATATACTACCAGGGAAAATGTGGACTTATTGAAATAGAAACAGTCCTTAATTGTCTTGTAAAAGGGAAATTCAGGTGTAACAGCAGCAAAAATGTACATAATGTGCAAATGTACATGTACGCAAGGCAAAAAGAATTTGAGCATGTCTAACCAGTCTCACAACCTGATATGAATTCTAAAGCAGCGGATACTTTTCTAGCTTACTTTTTCATGGCAATTCATAATTTTGCTCATAAATGATAAATGCTTACAAAAAGAAGTCCTATACACTCTGGACAGGTCCATTTTGGAAGTCTTTCTGGGAAATGTTAATTTGTGAAATGTCCTGAATGTAACAGTTCATGTCACTATTTCCACTCCAAAAACAAATCTGGAAACAAGTGTTATTGTTTCTTTCAATTCTTTTCTTTTTTCTTCAGGTACGCAGGCGCAGCAAAGCATGCCGAGCCGGACTTAAAGAGCACGATGAACTGGTTGCCATTGGCGACCACTTGTGTGCGGAGCTCAGTCACGCTGAGGCCATGAGCCTCATTGATACAGAGAGCGCCACACTGGATCTGAGAGTCAAAAGGTCAGCGCATAAACACCCGCGGGGTGGCGGCACATGACACGGCCTCTGGCCCCGTCGTGTCGTACAAACTGCAGCTTGTTCGGCGTTTTTCACAGCTTGACATCTGCTTGTTCCCAGGGCTCCCTCTGGACTCCACTCCTCATCTTACTCTGGCCGCTCCGTGTCCAGAGTCGTGTCTCCGCCCGCGGCCCCCCTCAGATCCGGCAGTTCTTCCCTCCTCTCTCCCACCGACATGCCCAAGGGCATCACCTCCCCCCCAGACAGCGAGGCGTACTACGGAGAAACGGACAGCGACGCGGACACACACTCTCACACTCACCAGAGACGGCAACGACGCACACCTCCCCATGCTCGCTCACCCTCACGCTACGAAAATCAAGAGGAGGAGACCTCAGAGATGAGCGGGTAAGAGACCAGAGTTATCTGATATCCCACTGAAGCAACGGATGATCCAGAAACTCAACTTTTCCCCAACAGGTTTACACATCAAGACTGATCAAGTTTATGTCATTTTGCCAGATATGAAAGTGCGACGGACGCCGCAGTGGCCACTCAGGCCCACTGGAATGGTCAGTGTCTTGTCGGTGTCCCTCGCAGAGAGCTCATCTACGTGCCCCCACAGACGGAGTGGACCACCCCTGTGCACACACAACACACTCCAAACCCTCACACACTCACTCCGACTCCCGATCAGGGGGCGTTGGATGTAGAAGGAGAAGGAGACAGCGGATTCCAGGAGGCCGGGGCATGCACTGCCCTGAGCTGTCCGCCTCTGGTGTCACCAGAACGGGCTAAAGAGGCTCTGAGGCTGAGCTCCGGCGGTCACCTGGTGCCCATGGTTGGCCTACAGCAGACCCCTGTGAACGACGAACTCTCCACCACGTACATGGACAAAGCTCGACAGGCCAGTGAGTGCATATCTTCATTCTAATGTTCAATATAAACGTATATCAGGCATGGTTTTTTACCTTCCTTTGCAGGGACTGTGAAGTAAAACACGCCCTCGTCCTGCACTGTTCTTTCGCACGACTTAACACAATTGAACACGCTTCAGTTTTATCACAAATCGTGGTGGCATAGGCTGTAATAGAACACTGGGCACATTAATACTGGCTACAATTTCCTTTCCCGTTTCCAAACTGGGATGAAACTGTGAAGTTTTCATGAATTCATTTCAATTGAGTATTTCCAACTTGTAGTTTTTTGGTTGAATATCCCCTTGTCCCCTTGTTATAAAGAGGACGTTTTAATGATACCAAATGGCAGTGAACTTCTTTATTTCTGCAAAGCCGGAGATTTAAAGACAGAGAGACTTCCAGCAAAATATGTTGCTCTTTTGCGTACATAATGTAACCAGGGAAGAACCTTTTGAAAAGAAATTGTAGTCACACAGACAAAAACATAGAAAGAGTCATTGCTTTATTGATCTGGTTAAAAAAAAACATTTCCATGGTCTCCTAAGGGACGAACTGTGCGGCTCTAAATCTTTTGCTATATCACCCTCTGGTGGTTCTTTGTTTTCTCCTGCGTGTCCATTTATAAGTGGAGGCTGCTGGTGAGGTGGTGAGATTTACCAGACACCCACAGAGGAATTCCACCTCCTCTCTTGGGTTCCCTAAAACAGCAGTTTATCTCTTCTGTCAGTATTCTGAGCATTTGCCTTGGTGGGGGTATTTATAGCTTCTGATCGAAAGGCTGAACACAACACTGATTTACACACCGGCTGAATTTGTAGTGCATGAGGACCATATTTGAGTGTGAGCGTATTTAGGTAAACTGTTGAAAATATGTATTTCTCATTCTTTAAATTGTCCCATGTATCTGAAAAAAAAAATCTGATCATTTTACCAAAATAGTAAGTTAAGTATTTGGCAGATGTATTGACTTAAACCGGGTAAACTTAGTTTTGGAATATTTTAATATGTTAAAGTGAGAAGGGGAGAATGTTTTACCCATGTTACCCATTTGTACTTAGAAATTATTACGATTCATGTTTAACAGGCTAGGCAGTTTGTCAAACAAAAGAGAAAAATTTCAGGGTGGTAATGATAAACATGGAAGTATGAAGTTAGAAAATATGCATTAAAAATATTTTTAAAAAGCTGGTAAAAAGTGAACAACACAAAAGATAATCTCTCTGTAAATGCTATAGATCTATCTTTCAGACCTTGCAACATTAAATGAATATGTAATTCCAGGATAAAGAAATGAACCCAGAATCCAATTTCTGAGCAGCAAATGTTGCTGCAACGAGCAATCTGTCATCAGGTACAAAAGCCCAAGGACCTGGCTGACTTCGGCATAGGATGAAAGCTTTACCGTAAGACAAACGATGGCCGAAGTGTCCGGGGAGCCGGCCTTTCTCATGTTTCTAGATGGCAAACAGACGTTGGATTTGCGTGTGGGATTGTCAGCTCCGCCGATGCAGAGCCGTGTGTCTGTGTGGGCAGTATTACTTAGGTATACGGTGTCAGAAACAGAGAAGCTGGGATTAGCGAAGAGTTATAGATGCACTCCCCGCTATAACCTATAACGGGCTTTATGAACTCATATGCACACAGGAAGACACACATGTATACGCACACACACACCCTAAGTGACACTGCTGTCTAAATATCCTGCAGCGAGGGGGTCTTCCCTGTGTGTGTGGGCAGAGAGGGGACAGGTGTCCGATGCCTGTCAGACAGATGGACAGGAATAGAGGGTTGACATCATGTGTTAGTTTGGGCGGCAGGAGACAGACAAAGGTCTTTACATGGGCCGTGGCCCTCCGAGAGAGGCTGGGAGACAGACACTAAACGGGCCACTGTTCGGGGCAGATTTGGACCCCGTCGGGGTGTGTGTGGGAGGGTCTGAGGGAGGTTAAGGACACACACACACACCCACAGTTGTGAGATGAGGGACCTCATATCTCCTTCACATTCAGACAAAGGTGGACACGCGGTCCCACACACTGTGTATGCAGGTAAGACACACTCTTACATAACCTGATTCGCGTGTGGATTGAAGGGAAAATCAGATCTTATAAGATAAAAGGATTGACCTTATTTCAAAGGATTTTTCTATTTCTATGATACGTAAGCACTGTGGGAAGTTTCCTATTTTTTGCAATTTTTTTGCCATTTGTGTTTCTACCTGAGATAATCATGACATTATTATTCAAATAAGAGGTCAATCTAAATGTAGCTGAATTTGTGTCTTTTGAGGATTATGAGGTTAAAAGCTTGCATATGTGTTTTCTTCCTTTTGCAAATTTTTATAGTTATTTTAAACATGTCGGTGGCTTAATGTTAGGGATAGAAGGGGATGATTTGTTGCCACTAGTCCAACTCATATATCCTGTTGGCCTCAACTGGATGGATTACGAATGGATTTACAGGCATCAGGGATTCTCAAAGGATGAAAACATTTTTTTTTTTCAAATGTCACTGGAAAGATGACATGATATCATTTGCACATTTGATGCATTCAAGTGAAGGCATGTTTGAAGTTTTTCAATATTTCAGGCTAGTCAAAATCCTGTAAGAAAAACGACATTCCCATCAGTCTCACAGCTTCCATTTAATTCCAGTTGGCCAAAAACATGCCTGTGGCTTCTTATTAGCTCAATATACAACCCCTTTAGATCAGGCTTTGTTGGCAGTGCAGTTAATTTTTTAAAACTTTATCACCGATAGTTTGATATCAGGGTGGTGTGCTTTCTCTGTTCACACCCACCTTTGTTCTGCCACTTATGTGAAAGAAATTAAAGTCCATTTATTCAAAGATATAGAAGATACCAATGTGTATTTGCATAGACTTCCTCAGCCTATAACTATGTCAAAAGCAGATTCATGTGAGGTGAGCCAAGATACTATAAAGAGTCAAATAGCCTTGGACTGATCAGAGGTACAGAAAGAAACATGCACACAGTTGTTATTCCATCACATCAAATGAAATCAGAATTACTTACATTTATCTTTTCACCACAGACTCCCTGGCAGTAACTCCTGGTTTCTTTTATTCTGAAATAATAATCACAACGTCAGAAAAATACACCCAAAACTCAAACAATAAGACAAACAAAAAGAGATTTTAGTCTCTAGGTCAGTTTGGGTGTGAGAAACAAAATTATTATTAATTATCATAGGCTGCACCCCCACTGTTATTAAAGCAAGCTTTTTAATTTTCACTCCTGGTGAAAAGTAAAAAGTCATTTGCTTCCCAAAATAATCTGCAGTGAAGAAAGGCAACATTAAAATTACCCTTTTTTTTTTTTAAATGTCACATCCAAATGAGATTTCCGGGAAAATGTCATGCGGGATAATATTCGCTTACTAGGAATAATTGTAATTACTTTTAGGCCCAAAATAAACCCATTTGCCCGTGTATCATGACTGTTTTGTGTATCCAGTGTTGTTTGTGTATGCCCTCAGATATTAATGCTGTGCCTTCATGAGCCACAACATGTAGGTGACCCACACGGGCAGTTCGAGCTAAATTTGACTGCATAAAGGGTCAGAGGGTCTGTAGTGTTAAATATAACAAAATATAATGACAATTTTTGAAAACAAGTTTGAAGATAATGCTTTATAATTGGTTGCATCTTTGTAATTGATCTTTTCTACTTCGCAATGATAAGCTTAGAAAAAATCCAAAATCCATCCAAATAGGAGTCCAACTTGTTGTTTGTTTGATTAGCTAAGAGCCAAAGTCAATGTGTGTTAAGCTGTTATTTTCTGCACCTCTGATTATCCAATTTTATTTAAAAAAACACATTTTTATCCGATCTTCATGTTCCCAAATATTGTGTTCTCCAAATATGACTTCTAAACTGAGTTAATGCACACACACAAACACACCGACGTGTACTCACAGGCTCAGTTTGTGAAGGACAGACACTGTGATCTAACCTTCCTGGAGTGTAGGATTCAACTCTGGAGAGCTGCAGGAATTCTTTGTTCTAAATCCACAACACACTCTGCTGTCTGTCACTAATGCTCCCTGCAGCTCAACACTGAGATGCTACTATCTGAATCGGTCACCAGACACACTGCAGTGAGCTGTCTCACTGTCATGCTTTGTCATTATGTTCCTGCCTATTTCAGCACATTTATTTTGTCTTCTTTTTATTTTTCTACCATTCTTGCAGAGCTGCAGCGTGGAGAGAGTGTTGTGGAGAAACAGGTGAAGGAGGCTCGAACCAAATGCCGTTCAATTGCATCTCTGCTGACTGACGCCCCAAATCCCAACTCAAAGGGGGTTCTTATGTTCAAGAAACGCCGGCAGAGAGCCAAGAAGTACACGCTGACCTGCTTCGGCAAAGCTGAGGGTGACAGAGGAGGGGAGACAGAAGGAGAGACAGGAGGAGAGACTGAGGAGGAAGGAGGAAGTTCAATCCTGAGCGGCTCAGAAGTTGATGAAGAAGGGTTTTCAGCATCTTTTGACCCGACGTGGGATTCCGGTTATCTTGACCTGCTGGACAGGAGAAGCTCCGCCTGTCCATCGACAACTCCGACCACTCCAACCACACCAACAGCCAATCACGGTGCAGAGCTGGACCTCTCGGTTCATCAAACACCACGACTTGTGATTTCTGACGATCAAAGTCTAGGGTTCGTGGTCTCAGGGTTGGAGAGCTCAGCGAAGCACGGCTCAAGGCTGGAGAGCAACACCTCAAAACCATCATTTGGTAACCACTCCTCTCAAATGTCTCCTCCAGCGGTGGCTCTGACCAATGGGGGGTCGGTCGCTGTCAGCCGTGCCAGCGTTGTTCTGACCCCGCCCTCACAGACACTCCTTCCGAGTCAAAATGGGCACCACGGCAACCTCGGTTCAACTCCTAACCCTGACTTTAATTCAGGCCCAAACACAGACTTGCTCAGCTTCGGTGCTAATCCGAGTGTCCTGAACCGGACAGCCCGCCCCTTCACCCCCGGCTCCACTCCTTCTCGTGCATCGGTGACCTCTGTGATGTTCCGCCCGCCGCAACCCAAACCCACCGCCATAACCATGGCGACCAAACCTGTGGCCGCCGTCTCCATGGTGACTCTCTCGCCTACTCAACACCAACCTGATGCAAGGAGAGCGGTGTCTAGCACCTCTCTGTACATCCCTCCAAGAAATAACAACAGCAACCCTCCCTCAGCAGTCCTTTCACCTCCCTACTCCGTGCCGTCTACGCCTTTCTCTCCGCCTCCCTCTGCAAATGTACAGTTGCACGCTTCGCCTGCGACCCCACTCTCACCATCTGCTGCTCAGGGTTCTCTGCTTTGTCCATCACCTGCCCAGCCATTCTCCCCTCCAGCTCCGCCACCATACCTGTCTCCCACTGCCCCCAGTCATCCACCTGCATCAACCTGCATTTCAGCCTCTCCCGCTTACGCCCTCAGTAACCCATCCGATTTGACCCAGGTCTCCTTCCCTGCTCCTTCTCCCAATCAACACCATCCATCTCCGTCCGTCCACCCTTACGTCAACATGACAGGAGCGGCGAGTCCCGCATTGCCCCCTCAGGCCTCGTCCAATGACTCCCTGTCCACACGGGAGCAGCGCATCTCAGTCCCGGCTGCCCGCACCGGCATCCTACACGATGCCCGTCGGCGTAGCCAAAAGAAGCCAATGTTCAGTGCGCTCACAAGCAAAGATGTCTCTCCGAACCCCGACTTGTTGACCATGGTCCAGAACATGGATGACCGATTCGGGAGAACCCCGGCTGAGCCTGGAGCTGCACCCGGCGGAGAGGCTGGACATGAATCGGGGCCCGAGGAGGACTGGCTGAGGCTGGGAGCGGAGGCCTGTAACTTTATGCAGGCCCAGCGAGGACCCAGGCCACCGCCCGTAGCTCCCAAACCCCAGAGCCCTCAAGTGCCGCAGCTCGGGGGGAAGGGAGGTCAGCTGTTCGCCCGCAGACAGAACAGGATGGATCGGTATGTTGTTGAGCGATCTCCATCTGTGGCCGCAGCCCCTTACTCGCCCGCTCAGACCCGGGAGCCCTCGCCCACGCCTTCACTTCCCTCTGCCTGGAAATACTCGTCCAACATTCGCGCTCCACCCCCCATCAACTACAACCCGCTCCTCTCTCCTTCTTGTCCTCCAAAGGCTCAGAAGAAACCAGAGGTGGCAAAGTCGGGGACTGCTACCCCGAAGGGGAAGAGGGCTGGCATGACGTCTGTGGACATTATGAGCCACCAACCGTACCAGCTCAACTCCTCCCTGTTCAGCTATGGAAGCGGGGCTCCCCAGGACACCTCTAACCATCAGCAGCAGAGGGGAACGACTGGTGCTCCTCAGAAGACGGCGAGAGTCTATGAGGTAAAGCGGTTCTCCACACCCCCACCGGTGGCCACAGGGCCTGCCCTCAAAGTCATCGTTCCTCGATCAGCTACAACCCTCGGAGAACCACTGAGGCGCTCTGATGTCACCTCCCCTCAGCCCACCGCTGCTTCCATGCTTTACCAACAACAGCAACCTCCATCCCAGCCTTACCAGTCCCAGTGGGCCGCTTCCACTTTGTCTTCCCCACCCCCTCCCGCCCCGTCTGCACCCCTCCCTCAGCTCCCCACCTTCTCCTCTACTCTCGCCCCAAATGCTGTCCAGATTCCTACCTTTACTCACCTTCAGCCACCGGCGGTTCCGCAGGCCAACAGGCAGTTTAAAAGTACCCCGGATCTAAGTCCTCTCGGCCCAGCTGGTACCCCACAGGCCATATCTGGCAGCTCTCAGCCCACAAGGGTCCCCAGGCCACGGTTCAGCACCTCCAACCTGGGCCTGCAGCCTTGTGTGTGGCGTCCTGGATCCACTGAATAGGTCCTCGTCTGGACACGATAAACAAAGCTCTGTGGGATTTTTAAACGATGTGTTCTTAGTTTTTTGATAGTCTTGTTCCAGCCTGCAGCAAGGGGTTTCATCAGTCCTGTTTGATCACATTTCATGTTTTGACTGGCCGCACATGTAGCATACTTTGATATTTAATCTTTTTTTTAAGCAATAATCCATCCCGATTTTTCTCAAAGCTGTGAAAGGGAACACAGTTTTTGGAGGTGGGAATTCAGTGTGGGCACATGTGATGTTTAAGGTATGGAAACAAACAATGGACTGACGAAGAAGAAATAGCTGATGGGAAAAACTGATATGAAGTTCTGTAAATATTGTCCAGAATTATAAAGTTAAATGGTGGAAAAAGAGGAACAGAGGATGTGTAATTATAAGACTGCTTTTTAGCAAGGTGGAATAATGGGAAAGGATCAACATGAATGAAAGATAAGTAATGGTTGAAAAACTAGTTAGTAGAAGGTTCAGATTTGACTTATAACTCCAACAACCTGTTGCATCCCACCGGTTACTATCTGACTACAATATATTTCAATAGTCGTTTTACCAATAACATTTATATATATGTGCTTGTGTGTGTGTGTGTGTGCGTGTACACAGAATTTGTTATTTTGGATTGATCTTTTTAGACGTGAGCTTTGTTTTCTGCAGTTTTCAATAGGGAAAAAACTACTTTTACAGTAGACTTGAATTGTTGTCTGTTGACATGAAACAAGAGAAGCATAACAAGTCTGTTTAATGGTTATTCTTTTCCACAGAGACATGCGGCTGAATAAAAATAGGCATGACTCACCTCAGCTGTCATTATGTTTCTCCTTGTGCCAGTCATGTCATCAGACTGAGCTATAGTATCTCCTCCCTCTACGATTTAAAAAAAAAAAGTATTTTTCAACCATTTGGAGACTCTCGCTGCAGTTTCCTTCAGACTGAGGCAGTTTTTCAAAAAAGTTGATTCAAGAAAATGGTTTTAAATTGCAGTTCAAGCTTTCACCACATGGAGGCACTGTTGGATGGCATTCGGACCTGTCCCAACATTTCACAGCCCCCCCCCCCCCCCCCTCATTTCTGTGATTAATGAACACTTCACTCTTATGTTCACATACCCCGGTTATTTGATTGCTTTTTATATAAGCTGTAAATGCCTAGAAAATCTGACATCCCACCTAAAAAAACAGGATAAAAACATTTAAAAGATATGCCTTTATTTATCTAATTTTGCCTCAGTGTTTGGTTGAACTTGGCATTGTACTTGTGGGCCTGTTGACCCACATCTCAAAGCAGCTTAATCACATCGAAATGAATAGAGCTTGCTGCTTTGAAACCCAACTATGGCCACTGAGAGGGATCTAACCTCTGACCCTTGAGAGGGATCAGTTGACAGACATGGCTAACTTTAGCTGCTAACTTTAGTCCAGCACAGGTCCAGAGGTAAGTCTAGCTGATGTGTCGTTGGAATGGAAAACACACAAACAAAATGTGCAGCATGTTGTTGCTAATGGTTTTAGTAGATGTAACAGACAATTCTCTCTAAATCTCTGACATATGCTTGGTTTTCTAAAACACTCCCAGCCTTCATTACAATGTCAAGTGTAAACCTCAGTCTAATTCAAGCCCTGAGCCTAAAACCAGATTTTGTTCTCAGATAACATATAAAAACTTGTGGGATACAGCAGTTAGTCCTTTATAAATTATGTACAGTTTATGGTCCTCAAAAAGCTGTAGGACCCCACAAATGAGGACATTTGGATGCTTTTGGATTGTATGAACGTAATAAAGCAACACACATGAGACCCATTTCACCTATTTTTAGAGCTGTTAATCTCTAACTATTTGGCACTGTACTAAACTCCTAAATCGGATGGGTTTTTTACAACGTGATGCAGAGCAAAGAGGAAGTGCTACCTCTCATAGCCTCGTGGATCCTGTCACCATGTTTCTGCCACAGGGGGTCGACTGTTTGGAGTCAGAGGTCAGTACAGGGCGATCATGGGCAAATAAAGGTCATTCTCAGGCTCACGTAAAGACGTGATTTGAAGTTTTGCTTTCTGGAAAATGTAACTATCACAGCTCTTTCCTAAATCCATGTTTATTTATTAATTTGACAGACCAGGGGGACCTCCCAAAGCAGTTCCACTGACCTTTCAGTGAGTGTTTGTACCCATATTATGTAATTTAATGGAATTCAAGGTTTGCACCTGCCCAAAACATTGATATTTCCATTTTCTCCCAAAGCGTTTTTGGTATCGTGAGCAAAATTTACACATGATATATGGTAAATATAAAGGTAGATACAATGAGTTCCACTAAGCATTTCAATCTTCCATATATTATTACCACCAAATTAATAGAACATTCAATATTGCTTGGGCTGGAAGCAGGTTTTCTATTTCTGTATTTTTTCGTGATTTTTTGTATGCTAAAAAATTTATTGTCTTAGATTCAGTTCAGCTTACTATTTACTTTATTTATAAATCTAGAGACTTTTTGTCTTGCAATCATGATAAAAAAACAAAGAGTTAAATGGTACCTGGAAATGTTCAAATTATGAGGATTTATGTCAAACTTCAACAAACAAAATGTGACATTTATTATCACAACAGCTGTGATTGGCTGGAGAGATGTCACTTCTCACAAGAAAACATTTAACTCTCACATTCTCTCTTCTGTCCAAATCATATTAGTATCACATGACACGTAAATAATAGGATGACGCAATATTTTTCTGTTAAAGCTAAATATTTCCAACCCAAAGTAAGGCAAATGGTGCAGTTGTATCTCAGGCCTTGACCATGTATAATTGATAGTAATCTGAGCAGTTTGATATCAAAACTCATCAACTTTTACTGACACTTAAGGTGAAAGGTGAAAAGTTATTTTTCAATATATGGTTTAATGGGACTTGATTTAGGATCTCCAGTGTGATGGTGGTTTAATGCCCACTTTTACTCTCTCCTACTAGCTTTTAAACATGTTCAAAGATGTTCTAGTGGTGTGAAACCACACAATCAAGTCAGGTTTAGTAAAAAGTTGTCATGACATGATTTAAAATACTGGAACATGGTGTAACCATAAAAATATATATTGTTTGCCAAAAATTCAGACAATTTCTTAAGTCTACACCCCCCACCCACCTCTTCCTATGCCCCGTTCTTGGCTCACCCCACCCCCGGGTCTGGTCTATAGCACTGGAACAGCCCTGCTTATTGGGTTTCACTCTCTGCAGGGCAAGGAAGAGGGCAGGCCGTACGATTAAATCTCTGGGAATCTAAATTCCTGTTCCTCTGGGACCTGCGTCTTATTGTGGATTCCTGGGTCTTACAGGTAGGACATGAGAGAGGTTAAACTGTGTGATAGAACTGATGGAAAAACAAAAGGAATCACCTCACACATGCTTTGAATTTTCTTGGATTATCTGATGCTAATAAGACAGTAATTAAGTCATCATCTTATCTGGGCTCTCGTCTCAATACAGTGAGACAAGTTCAGCTGAATATGGGCTCTGTGAATAACACATTTTGGCTGTGTGGTCCCCATGGACCTCTGGGATTGAATGAAATATTCAAACAGCAATCAAAAGCTCAGCATAACACAGAATGAATCAGGCAAAACCATAATCACCAAGGAAAGCCCTCAAATGAATTGAAGGTCCTGAATATTTTCAAATATGTACCACGATTTCTTCATTATGTAGCTTGTTTTCAAACCAAATCTGAATCACTGCGCGGTGGAGAATAAGCTGAGGAAGTCACTTATTACACGGTGGTTAATGAGGAATGTGGACCTCTGTGGTGGAGTTTTTAGTCCTCAGGGATGGATAGATGTGTGTATTTGGGAATGTGCTGACTGATGCCCTTCCTTCCCAGCTGTCCCTTCGAGATTTATCTGGAGCTAAAACAGGCAGGTCGAGGGGGACAGGAGCGCCTCTTCTTTTTAGTGAGGCAGTAACAGGACCCAGGCCTTCGCACACAGATCTGCCGGCTGCCATCAGGGCAGCATTTTGCCTCCATCTTGCGTTTCTCCGAACATCCTAAAACACCTGTAATCTCCCGTTTTTGATGCCGCTGCACACTGACTTGCATCAATCACCAGAGTAAAGCTATTTAAGGGTGTATTTGTGTGTGTCTGTGCTGGCGGAGGAGTTGCATGCATGTTTTGTACTGATAACTATCCCACTCACCAGAGTGCTATGGAACATGGGCTCATAAAAATAGCTCACACAGGACTGAATCCCCAGCTAGGAAATGAGCTTCAATTACAGCGGATGAAAAGCAATTACATTAACTGTCTCCCTGTAGACGGGTCCTCCTGCTTTTTGCCTTGTACAGGGACTCACCTCCAGCTTTACATAATTGCTTTCGACCTGTGCAACTGACAGCGACATACGGCCTGTGCCCCATTAGAGCGGTTAGTCAAGAGAGACACAAGCTGCCACCAGGAATTAGTGTCCTCAGGAGCATGTCGAGGTTATACTCCATGCTTAGAGTGTTCCTAACTTGATTAAGGTACCCACTGAGGTTCCATTGGAGCCCACTTCAATCTTAGGTGGATGTGCAACTTCATTATACATAAATATCTCAGGGGAGTAAGCTCTCAGATAAAATGGACACACTTGACACTTTTATCCTGCGGCCGAATATATCAGTTGGACACCATGCAAACCAAATAAATGCAAAGATCTGGACAATGATCCTTAAAATGACATTAAGCCTTTCTTTTTTGCAAATATATTCGCTGCTAATCCATTGATTGATTGGCCACACAAATTGGGAAAAGTGGAGCAAAGTGCTTTATTGAAAATTCCCAATGCCAGTTTGTAATTAGATTGAAAAAAAAAGAAACCTCAAATAAAGAAAATGTATTTACATCCCCTAAAATCATTCAAGTAACAGATGGCCATCCTTTTCACTTTGGAAAAGTGAAACAAGTAATTGTATTCTTTGATAAAATCACAGGTTGTGCCATCCACGTTTCTCTTTTAGTCTAGTCATAATTAAGTAATTAGATCTTTGTCACATAATGTCAACAGTTGGATCAAGAATCTCAACAGAATTAGCTGAGTAGTTGCTATATAATGTTAAACTTCAGACATTTCCCAGACCCTGGTCTCTGCAGATGCAATTCATAAGGATACATCACAACATTAACATTCAGTGTCTGTATACATCTTGTTATGGTGAATGGCCACTACTATCCAGTTTTCAGTCTAATCACTTTTCTATTATCCTGCCACTACTAAATTACTGCTGGAATTAGAATACATGTCTCAATTTAGGTGACACGATACAATGCTATTATCTGAAAAATAAACTGTTCATAAATTGTTGTTCATGTTATGCAATGTGAATGCTACCCGACACAAAACAACAACAATGTCATGATACTCCTCCTCTCCCTCCCTCCTCTCATATTACCTCCTCCTGGGCAGAATATGCTCGTCGCACTGGCCATTTTTCAAGCAAACTATAATATCCGTTCATTTCATCCCAAACAGTAGACGTCACATACAGGAAGAAAACTTTTCATACATGAACTTACCTCATTGGGAATGATCATGTCTGTCAGAAACCAGTGGACGGAGATCCAGCTGGAAGCCTTTCACTTAATCTCTTCTGTTTCTTAAATTCTTTTGCAGCGAGTAAAAAGTTGTCAAACCAGGTTGTGCAGTATTGGTAGAAATAATAGCAATCTGTGCTGCACATTAAATTCTGTTATCAAATTTAGCCAAGCACAAAGTTTTACATGTTCCATGTTGTTACTGATAAGGGATTATGACTTTTTTGTATGTTTAGTGTATGTGCAGAAGAAAACACTTTTCTGTTTGTAGCCACAAGGCAGTTGCATTTGCATTTGAAATTAATAATAAAGGTGCATCTGATGCACTGAAAACTGACAAAGACCACTTCATAAAGTCTGTGGTTTAAAAAAAAAAGGCTATAGATGTTTGGTATATATTCATTTTAGCTTTGAACTTTCAAATATAATCCTAAATTGAATGCAAAGATTTTATTTTATTTCCACCATGTGCAATGCTTTTGATTGATTTGGTGTAAAACTGCAGCTGAATATGTTTAAAAGCGGCAATCCCTGTGCGGCAGAGTGGTGAACATGATTATGAAAGCTGCAACATTTCTCGTCTGCTCTTGTCTTGCAGCCATGCCTCTCTCAACTCCTGCCCCTCCTTACAAGAGGTCAAAGGTCAACAAGATCATCACTGATCTGTCCAACATCAGCCAATGTGGTAAAACACACACACTCTCTGACATACAATCACACATTAAACACTCTGTTTAGATATCTAAGTATAAGGAACTCCCAAAAATATCGTTAAACAGTTTGGGAAATGCAAGAAAATAAAAGTTTGCGAGCTGCAAAGTGCACATGTTTCATTTCAACCGCATGGATGTGAATTACCACATGTAGTCGCTACTACAATTGAAGAAAGACGCACACTTAAAGCAGTAACAGAATATCTAACACGAGTGAGGAATCTCCTACAGGGATGTGACTCATTATCAAATGGCAAAGCAGCCACAAATCTGTCACCATTGAAGGCAACACAAGATACCAGCTGGTGATTCTGCAATCACTATATATGTCTGAAGCCAAAGCTATGACTAAATTAGAATCAATGCAAAGCAAAAGAGATCAAATCCTGCCAAACTTAATCTGGTAGCATATTTTAGAAGTTTAGCAGTCACTGTAGGAACATATCTGTGTGTTAAAATGAATTTCTTTGCTTCAATACACTTTTTAACATGCAGCGTTTACTTTTTTTAAACTACATTGGCTACCCAGGTTTAGTTTTTTATATTCTTCCTGTACTTCTGCCCAGAAATCCCCTCCCATGAATGAGAGACTTTGCATTCTGCAGGAGAGATCCACCAGAAACAGAATGTTTTATGCAGTTTTCTCTGCCAGACCCACCAGTTGGTCCATCTGTTTAAACTCAAGTCGTGCAGCTTATAATGGTTCAAACCAAGCATAATACTTCTAAATATAGCAGTCAGCCCAAAGTCTTGATAAAATACCAAAAGTATCAGGATTAGTTTTTGGAAGGTGAGGGGAATCAGAATGGCTCAAAACAACTTTGGGGATTTTATTGTACACTTACACTTTTCTGCTACCTAAGAAGAAAAATGGAAAAACTTTGGTGGCTTGCGCTGATCTGCATGTGGATGATTTTAAGTGAACTGCGCCACATGAACCTGTCGCAGCGGCTCTGACTTTTCCTCCCAAAGCGACGAAACCTTTGATGGGCAGGCGAATTGTCTGAGGCGTGTTCCGCTGCTCCGTGTCAGATGTGATCAGCTCCGGGACCCCCAGAGATCCTCTTAAAGATAAAAGCCTGTATTAGCTAATGGATGCTCGGACGGACTCACAGGAGGGGATCTTCTGCATGAGTTGATATTTCTGTTCTGACAGTGTCTCGGTGAAATGTACGACTTGCTTTTGAAGTGCAGTCTTTTTTTTAAAAATAATTGTACATAATTATTAAAGTGCTTTTGCTCAAGTCGTAGAAACTTAACATCAACGAGGAAAAGATCACATTTTTGGGGTGTAAGGCATCAAATATTGAATCACCACATGTAGCTACAGCTGAGTGACGTCTCTTTCAACAGCGTTAACAGTGCAATACGCCATGTAAATGCTGGCTGAAGATGACTGTCTTCAAGTGTAACATCATTTATGGGCAGTAAGGCATCTGCTTTGAAACAGCTTAGGTTTGAGTATGCTTTGTTTAAAGCTATTTCAACCTCATAAGGATATACGTAGGCAATTGATCTATGCTTATTGGCCTAATATTTGTCATTACATATTCAAAAAAAGGATAGGAAAAAAAAATAGGAAAAAATGTTACAAGTGGAGGTGTATTAGTGGGGGGTGTGCATTTACCATAGTGGACACAGATCCATATGCGGACTCTTAGTCAGGGCACAGAGGGGCTATTTTTGTTTTCATTCCCAATCTGTCACAGACTGACACCAGGACCCTGCAGCATAGGTTTTTAATGCAGAGGGTACCACCAAAACATCCCTTTTGGTCGGGCTGCGTAGACCTAAATTCAGTTTTTCAGAAGTTCTACCAGATGGAAAAAAAAGTTAATATTTGCTATAGTTCATTTTTGCCATAGGAAGATATGCCAAAAGGTTAAGAATTCTGATTGTTAACATGTTGCGAATTAAGCATTAGAGAATATACAAAAGTTCTCTGGGAATTTTGCATGTTTTTTGCATGTCCAGTTTGATTACAGCTATCAAACTGGACATGCAAATAAATTCAGCGGTGGATGATCATGTATTCTGGACTAGAAGTGGATTTAAACAGATTTTTGCAACGACATATGCTGATACGTGGACACATTTGATTTTTAGGTCCAGTGTTTATACAAAGGAAGATCTGTCTGTGTACAAATCCTGCTAAGCTCCACTTTGGAGCTTGACTTTGCCAGACATGCTGAGAAGGGCACACCATCTTTGCTGTAGTTGGTCATGTGGGGTTTCTCTCTTTTTTTTAAATGATTTATCTCTGAGCATTAAAATCTGCTACAGAAACGAACCTGATTGTGTGTAAACACGCCATTGGACAATCTGTTGATGCCTCCCCGCATTTGTCTCATTTGCTTTTTTTTCCCCCCCATGCCAGTCCTTCTGCTCTCACATCTGTATCCGCATCTGTAACTTTCCACCGGCTTGTTTTCGGGCAGTTTCAGGAGCTTATCCCGCTTATCCCCCTATATCGTCCCAGTTAATACGCACACATCTCTTCATTATCCCGGCCACTGTGTCTTTCTGTCAGTCTGTGTCATCCATCTGTCCTCTCCTCCCTCCGTCGGTGTGTCCGCTTTCCTCTCAGTCAGCAGCCCGCTCTGGTTTCACATTCTCCTAAATTAACGCCGATATATATCCCCGTGGTGGGCTTTCATCCGCGCAGCAGCCTCAATTATTCTCCCTCAGCCTCTCACGCGTACATGCGCACTTAAAACACAACTACTCGCGCGGGCCTGATTTACGAGGTACTGCGACCGGCTCTCTGCTGCCTTGCGATGCCAACTCGTGGCTTTATAGATGTGCCTGTGTGAGTGGGTTTATGGCCGGACTCCAGGTGTTATGAGTGATATCAGTGGATGTGGGCTGGCGGTGGGGAGCGTTTTATGAGGAGCTCTGTGGAGCAGTAAAAGCCATCACGTCTCTGCCTTGGTGACAAAGAGGCCGAGAGACCATGCATGTTATAAGGATTTCCCTCCATAAACAAGGGCCCGTTTCCACATTCCCCGGTGTGATTTTGCTTCCATATCACCTTGGCCTACTAACCCCTACGACTCCCCTGAACACATCCTCCTACGCCGCACAACAGGTTTCCACTCCAGTTTATCACTGCAAGTGTGGTCGAAAACCTCATCATAAAAATATGCCCCTAAAAGCCTTGAACGTAAATAAGGCTGACCATATAGGGTTTAGATGGTCACAACACTATGTCCGACCAGCTTGCACAAACCTTTCATATTTTAGTAAGAAAAAAGCCGCCTCACATTTTCATTTAGATACTCAAGCGTCAAACTAATGCTGATCAATAGCCTTGAGATTAACTTTAGTATTCTTTTGTTTATTCATTAATCCATCTCAACAATGACCAATTATTCCATTCTTAAAAAGCCACCAAACTTATAGGATGAACCTGCGTCTACCCTCAACAGCTTATTTAGTACCAAGAACCTGTCTCAAATACATTGCTTTGTCTAATTTTTGTCTTTAAAAGAAAAAGCTAAACTGAGTTTTTTGAGGAATATGGATTTGTGGAAAAATAAAGAAATATTGTCAGACTTTGGACTTTTATTTGGGTTTGTTTCTTTTTGGGAATTTCTTTTATGTGATTTTTAAAATGTTTTTTCCTTTGAGTTTCCAATTTATTTGTGAAGTTATCTAAATTCTAATCTACAATCTAAATTGTAGTTATTCAATCATCATTGATTCAGAATTACCAAAATAAATGGCCATTACCACCTTAACTCGGCATGATTGGACAAAAATGAAGAGTAATCATTGATTTAGATGTAATTGTTTATATGTACCAACAAAAAAATTTAATTTGTGTGACAAAAAGGCCGTGTTTCAAACCAGCGTTTGAGCCGTCCAATTGTTTTTTGCAATGCAGACTGAACCAGTATCTCTGTGTTTTTCCACTCCATTCGTTTCCCCGACAGAGGATGAGTCGGAACCCGATGGTAATGAGTTTGACTTGGGCACCAAGATCAAGACCCCCAAGGATGTGATGCTGGAGGAGCTCTCCCTCCTCAAGAACAAGGGCTCCAAGATGTTCAAGATGAGGCAGCAAAGAGTGGAGAAGTTCATTGTGACCACTGAGAACATGGTGAGAGAAAAAGAAAAGAAGCACACACAGTCTGCTTATGCTGCGTGCAAAGGTGTGCTCTGATGATCTTTTATGCTATGTGTTTAATCATCTACCAGCAGAACCTTCAGAACCTGCTGATGTTCCCTCCAGTTCCACCCAAGCCTGCGATGCCCAAGGAAGAAAGTAGGGACAAATGTTTAGTTTTTAGTTACAATCTCTCTATTGAGAGTTTGCTTGTAATCTGTCTGTGTCTCTCTGCCAGAGGTGGAGGAGACAGTGGACGAGGAGGCAGAGAAGGAAAAGAGGAGGAAGGAGTACGTGCGCACCTACGTGTCACCATGGGAACGTGCAATGAGAGACAACGAAGAGCTCAAAGCCACCATGAGGGCCTCCATGCCAGGACCCATCCAGTTCCACCCAGACCTGCCTCAGTACAAGAGCTTCAACAGGTACACGAATGACTACCGTCCCGAAAATAAAACAATTCAAACAATACAAAGTTCAGTGCCTCTCAGTTGTACATTTCATCATTTATGTTGTTTTGAGCGACTTAAACCTGCCTGAGAATTGTTTTTCAATGTATAGATTCTGTCATGTGTAAAAGCCTCAAAACAGAAAACTTAATCATAAATGATGCTGAAAGACCACAGAAGTAGTGAACACCACAGTTGCTAGAAACTAAGTAGAAACAAATTAGAACAAGTTTAAATCTCTGCCTGATATAAATAGTCCTTCAAATCTTGATCTAATATTTCAGGAGACATCAAGCTCCTATTTTATCTCTCGCCCTCCTGCATCTGCTTTCTTTCTGATGGATTTGTTTTTGTTTTTTGAAGCTTTAGGAAGGCAAAGTTACAAGAAATTAAGCACTGTAAAGAGGCAGTGTAGATTTAGACATATTTTTGTGTATGGAGTTATGACTGCGCCATCCGTCTCAGCCTCACTGTCTCTCACTCAACCCCCATCACTATGACAACAAGATTCCTGTTTGTCAGCGCTGAAAAGCCTCTTCCTCCCCAGCTGTGTTTCCATAGCTTTTGCCCCCTCAAAACTTGATTCTGTGGCGAGGAATTAAGCTCCATTTCAACCAGAATGGAACGCATGATGTTGACTGTACGTGTTTAGGTGTCTATGGCTTCAGGTAGTTTTAGTGCTTTGACATCTTGTTCTTTGCGTGGCTTGCTCTTCATTTTCTCCGCTTTCTTTTCCGTCCCCAGGACGGCACTGCCGTTCGGCGGCTTCGAAAAGGCGTCCAAAATGCTGACCTTCGAGCTGCCGCAGGTCAACGTGGAAGACGAGGAGCCCGAGCCCCTCCCCTCCCTGCAGGCCGACATCCGCTCGCGGCCCTCCTTCAACCGCACGCCCATCGGCTGGGTCTGCAGCGAGGACAACTCGCACATTCACATGGACGTGGACGCCCCGTTCGACGGGGAGACGGACGACCTGTGAACGCGCGTGCAGACATGAGCATATTTACAGTGCATGTAGTCAGAAACACACACACATTGACAGAGGCACTGGACCTCAGAAACGCCCACGTACACAAAGAACGCACGCAGTGATTTCCAGATTAGAATTTACATCACTGACACAAACCAATAAGCACTTTTAGACCTGTAGAGGCTCAGCTGAACACTGAATGAAACCTGCTTTAATTAAATGGAAACGTAGACCTCTTAAAAAATGTGGAAAAGGACAAAGCATCTCCTTGTGTGATTTCTTATTACTCAACTATTAACGAGTCTTATTCTGATTTTGCATACTGTGAGCTGGTGTGAGACCTTTGTGAATAGCAATAGATAAGCATTCTGCACTCTTAAAACAATGTAAATATGCAATAAACCCCCCCTTTACAGATTGTCTGGTGACTTTTCATGTTGAAATCTGGTCTGGAACATTTTTTTCCATTCAACACGAATAATAAATATAATTTATTGCCAAGTGACCCTTGCCATCTCCAAAAATAATTTATTTTACAGCTTCAGTCTTTAGAGTCAGGGTCAAAAGTAAAAAAAAAAAAACTCAACTCAAACGCACCATCAAAAAAGCATGCTGTATTCACTTTCAGATATTTATTCACTGCAAACAGCTCAGTCAAACAGTGTTTTCCCATCTAAACCACTTTTTAAAAGGGAGCAGTGTGCTTACATGTAACTTACTGAGCAAATATTATTGTTTAATTATTGTGAAATGTTTTTCCCTGTCCCAGTATAAACCTTAAGAGAAGAACTGACTTATTGATCCATCTATGTATGTCTTTAATATAGATGGCAATTCAATTTGTTAGTATTTGGCTTTTTGTGGTTGATCTATTGCATCGTGGCTCGAAACGACCAACAAACAGCAAATTCCAGCATCGCTGCGTAGTTTCTGACGTTGACATCAACAAATAAAACGCATACCGTCCATTGCCGTTATTCATTGCTACCAGTTTTTGGATGGAAAAATGTAGAGCTTACATAGTCAGAGTCCAAAAATGCATGGGCTTGTCGGACTTTAAAAGATTTCCCACAGCGCGGTTTAAGTTTGTTTGAAAAAGAAAGTGGACAAAGATACAGGCTAAGATCCAAATGTTTCTACATGCAACCACTAGATTTGTGGTGACCCTTTAACTTTTCAGGCCTACATGTAAAGACGTCCCATGTGATAAATCTTTACCACTTCATGGTGTCCCTTAGGCAGTTGCGTTGCTAGGTGATGGTTGGACATTGTAAGTACCTGACCATGACTATAAAACAGGTCTTTTTTATTATTTGAAGAGTTTCTTCTTTGAACACAATGGTTAGTGGTGTTGGCCTTTACTTTTTGGGGAGTGAGAAGAGCTTCTGTTTGTAAATGGATATCTGCGAGTCAGTGCAGTTGATACCAGCTGGAGAATAACAGAAAAATCCATCACTTTCATTTTTCACTCAAAAGTTACACTGTGATTCTATCAGGATGTATTTGTCACTGACCAAAGCACAGGGCAGTACACAACGTACAGATGTACAGTAACGTACAGACAAAACGTAGATGCAGAAAAGAGTCGACTTATTGAAAATGAATCTCTGGCGCGCCTTCCTTGCCAAACTAAACGGTGACACCGCGACCTCTCACCTGCTCTATGAATAGTCTGACTGTAAAGCGGATACTGGCAGGTCTCCAGTTACAAAAATGAAGCAGATGTCTTCTGCCTGCTCCTCCCGGCAGGTTACACCAAAAGTGCAGAGAGGACGCGCAGATTTGAAAAAAAAAAAGAGGTGAAACACAGAGGTGAGTGTGTGCCCGGACAGGTGAGACCTCACGGAGATGACGTCATCGTCCTTGCTCACAACTCTCCCGGTGCCCGGCAGGCGGCGGCATCAGGCCGGGACAAACAACCCCCCCCCCCCCCCACCACCACCTGATGTGTGCTCCGCGACGTCACCGCGCACACTCGAGCTGAAGAGGCTCGATGGCCATGCTATCGCGAGAGCGGCGTTCCGCGACCGCAGCGCTCGATGGCGCTGGTGGGGGCTGGATGCGCCCACGGCTCGTCCCCCTCTGCCGTGTAGATCACACGCGATCGGACGGAGACTGGCGGAGGCAGCAGTCGCGGTGAGTAAAAAAAAAAGAAAAAAAAAAACCCCGCACACTGCGCACCGCACGGGCTCGATCACCGCAGGGGACTGAGGA
>JABUIW010000056.1:1745985-1781863 GCA_013363375.1 Menidia beryllina
GATAGATAGATAGATAGATAGATAGATAGATAGATAGATAGATAGATCTGATATTCTAGTTTCTATGCTCCCTCTATTCCACAACCTCATCATCCCAGCTCCCCCTTTCCCATGTGGCCATCGCTATAGCGACAGCCCACGCTTCTCACCTGCTTGCTGCAGCATCCCTGCGCCCTCTGGCCTTTTGCCAAAGGGTTGCTGTGGCATTAATGCAGCCTCGCTATTGGGCGAGGGGAGCTTTGCCAAAAGTGGGGAAGCTATAAGGGAAGGAGGTAAGGAAGGGAGGGAGGGCGGAGGGGGCACTGCGGATCTATTAGCTGCTGCCCTGTGTTGTTATGCAACTTCACGCACACACACACACAACCACTCGCACGCGCCCTAGTGTGACAAACACATGTAAATTACCTTTTATAATCAACACATACATGATCAGAAACTATGCGTGGCAATGCTCGAGCATAGTAACGCTCACAAGGTCCCCGAGTGCTGATTATGAAATGATATAACAAATTTCTCCGAGTCGTTCTTGTGTTCAGATCGCTGACGGAAAGTCGTCCTCATTGATGCTGCTCTTATGTGACGGTTTTCACAAATAGTGGTGCAAAATCTACAGGACCCGATAGAGTTTCAGAGTTGATTTCAGGCCACAGGATGGCAGCAAATAAGCCGGGCGTCAGCTGGAGGGAGACAGCGGGTAAAATGTACGTCTTTGATCAAATGTAATGAAAATTTAGTAACACCGAATGGATTTGTATCTTAATGATTCAGACGCAGGCCGCAGATAGAGATCACCCACTAATGGAGAGTTCGCCTACATGAAGAAACGCAACTCATTGAAACCTCTGTGAAAGTAGCGCGTTTGACTGCACGTCGGCTCAACACATTAAGAAACGTAATTACTCTATAATTGGCCAGTTTTCTTTCATGTGGGAAACCAGCTTTCTGTTGCCTGTAGAATTCTTCTCAATCTACTTCAAAGAGGGATCACAGATTTCTTTGCAGTTTGAGAAAAGCTGCTTGAAAATCCTTGCTGCTCATATTGCAACACAACAGCCCGTCACAGAGGGTTTCTTTTGCCTTCCGATCCAGTGAAACACAAACTAAGTCATTGTTTAAAAAAAAAAGGTGTTTCCAAACTAAAACACTCAGTAACAATGCAATCAATTGCTTTTTGCCATAACCAACAAATTAATTACGTGTTTTTACTATAAATAATAGATTTCAATTTGATATCTTGCAATACATATTTTCTCTCTACAAATAATAGGCTGTCAATAGGCTGTTACAGTATTTTTATTTGGTATTTGAGAGTTTTAAAGATTTTTGCTTGGAGTGTGGCCTTCTCGTCCTTAATCAACCCCCCCTACCTAACCCACATTTCTGAGACAGGTTTCTTTCTCAAAAATCTAAGATCAGCTTTCATGAAAACACTTTAACAACTGATATGTTTTTTTAATCTCACCTGAGTTCACCAATCGGAGCAGAGTGAGCATTTTATGCCGGCCAGGGCAGCCCGCATAAGGCATATATTGTTCAGACACATAAAGCTGTGTCTTTTAAAGCTCAGCAGTTGGTCATTGGTGTTTGTTACTTTTTTAGTACTCATGATTGTTTGTTAAAGGTGGTTGTTACTTGGTGTTTAGAAACTAAAATCTTCTTCTTTGTGTTTTCCAGGGAAAGTGAAAGAGGAGGAGAAGAAAGCACCGAAGTCCCCACACGGGAGCAGCAATGCTGTCTAATCTTTTATTTGACAGAATCAGCATCAATTCTCTTCGGAAAAACTCTCATGCCTTCTAACGCAGACGTTTAAATCCACAAAGATAAAAACGGAAAAACAAAAAAGCCAACCGCTGGCTCTCACAAGTGGACAGATTTTTGACTAAAACCACGGCGTGAGAGGGGGAGGGTTGTATGGGTGCCAAATCTCCAACCAAGACACGGCACATCTCAGTCTACCACTGCCTCCTCCCTTCTCTCCGTCCTTCCGCTCTCTCCTCCTTCGCTCCTTTCTCATTCTCCATCTTTGCCGCTCATGGGAGTGACATAGGGGCCGCCCCTCGGTCTTCTGCCCCGCCCCTTCTCCACCTCGCCGGGGAAGCGGGAGGGTCCAGGTAGTGATGTCGTGGAAGAGGAACTACTTTGCATCGGGTTGCGGAGCGGCCGGCGGGGGGCAGGGGCTGGTGACCCCGAGAACCATGACCTCCATCGCGCCCAGCAAAGGCTTGAGCAACGAGCCGGGGCAGAACAGCTGCTTCCTCAACAGCGCGCTGCAGGTCAGTAGGATGTGCTCGTAAATCCAGGACAATCGGAAAATGTTCGGAGAAAAGCACGATTTTGTTTTCTAGAAAAGCCAAATTGCCTTAAGTTTGCTGCTTTTACTGAGATGGATTTAATTTTTCAAAGAAAGTATCAGTAAGTGGGTTAAAGTCTGAATTGAAGACCTCGAGTAGAATTCTTTTAATGTTGTAGTTTGTTTAAAAAAAAAAGAAGCTATTTGATAGATTGTCCTAATTTGTGCAGGAAAACTCACAATTCCTGCACTCACGAGTCTGCTTCTCTGATCATTAATACCTCCCCATGAACTAAATTGCAGTAATCAAGACATCACAGGGAGGAGATTAGTGCCATGTTGATGGGTGTTTGCGTGTTTTGGTCGTTTTTGGCATGAGCGCTCAACTGACCTCCGTGTGGACTTCAAGTGTATTTGGGAAGATGCTTACACTGCGCTGCTGCTGCTGCATCTCCCCTTAATCTTCACACACACACACACACACACAAACACACACGCACTTTCCTCCCTCCTCCCAAGACATCCAGCTGGCACAAACCACACACACACAGACACACACACATGAATGCCTCCTGACTACTTCACTTGAACGAGAGAGAGGGGAGGAAGGGAGAGAGGGTAGAGTAAGCTGAAAAGGGAGGGGGTGTTTGGGCAGAGGCTTAGGGAGAATCAAAGAGAGCAGAGGTATAGAGGCAAAGAGGAAAAGTTGCAGAGGGAGGAGAAGAGAAGAAACAGGGATGAGGAGTATACAGTATGAAAAATCCGAGGAGAAGACCAAAGGAGACACTGCGAGGAGAAAGAGAGGAATTAAAGAGTCCAGTAAGGTAAGATGGCAATTTGAGTGTTTTTGAAAAGAAAAGGGGAGATGGAGGGTGGATGAGGAGACAAAGAGAAGGACACAAAGTTTTCTTGTGAGACGAAGCGAACGCCTCAAGAAGGGCACACGAGCCAGCTCCAGCAGAAACAGAAGTGGGCCACCTCAAGGACACATGTACACACTCATGCACACACACAGAGGGGGACGGCGTGTTTAGCAGGACACAGATGAGCGAGGATAAACCGAGAGAAAAAAAAAAAAACTGAGCTGCTTTTGGCAGGGCATTTCTGTGTGTATGTGTTTGTTCACAAGAGCATAATGTATCCGCTCGTGTTATCTGTGTGTGTTGGTATTTGGGTTTGGCATAAGGCTCCAGAGTTTAAACCTTTGACGGAGTTTTTTTTCAAAACCTGAATTTGATCTGCAATTGAAAACATCCATACTGAATTATGATAAGGCTCGTTTGTTATATCTATAGATTGCATGATTGGTCTAAGCAAAATCAAAGCTGTTCCATTTATAAAGTTTTCAAGTCGAGAAATACAGAATCCTCAATGTCAGCATCTCATGGATTCAAACGGCTTGTTTTTTGCCTTCAGTGGTCAGTTTCCGATCATGAAAAGGAGATCACTGCCCACCATAACCTGCTCTGTCACCAGCGAACAACAGCCTCTGCCCCAAAGGGCCTTTGGGGCAGGAAGTGAACCCAGAGCTGCTGCAGTGGAGCTACTATGTGGCAGCATCAGCATCAGCAGCAGAGATCTTTGTTCGGTGAAAATGTGTGTGATAAGAGGAAGGAGAGGGGGCTGTGAGGTAAAGCGTTTATACAGCAATTTAGAAAAAGAAAAAAAAAAAAGCCTATGGAGGTATAAAATCGGCCGGCTTCGATGGAGCATGAAAACACAAGTTCACACATCAGGCAGCACTGATTGTGTGTGTCTTTGTGGATGTTGTCTTGTAGTGGTAAGGTTAATCCACATCTCACTCAGCTCCAATCGTTTATCAGTGCTTCCTTTAGTGTTTGGGCATCATAAGTTGACGGTCATTTAGTTCATTCAAAGTTTAAAAGCTGGGTTTATTATCACACTTTCTTAACATGTGTGCGCGCTCTTCTTCTGTATGGATAAAGTCCCAGCAGATATTGCTGTATCGATTCTGTGTTGGATTGTGTGAAGTAATTTATGCAAAGCTGCAGTCTCCCGCAGTATGGAACAGTGCTAGAGAGGGAAAGTGAGTTTCCATTATGTGACAAAGCAAAACTGTTTAGAGGTAAAAATGCTTCTTTAGTTAGCTTCAGGGCTCGCCATTGAGCCTACATGCTATAGTTATATCTACTTTATCCTGTAGAGGTTTTTGCAGGATTGGACAGATTGGACAGAGGACCATGCATGGCAACCCCTTAGTTCACATGCACATCTTTTTGTTGTTCTGTGAGGCCAAATTCAAAATGAAAGAACACAATTCTGGACACAAACTCTGTTTCCAGCAGGTTTTCGGTTAGAATTGCACTGCTTTTGATTTAACTTCCATTTTCTGGCAGTTTGCCTCAAATGTGAAGTCATGATCTGCTTTATTGTGTCCGTTAAGAGGCTTACATTAGAGGGCAGCTTCCCAAACGATTCAATGTTAAAGGGAGAACTTGCTTTAAAATAATCTTTTTGGTGATTTATATATGTGCATACGCTGCAGTCTGGAGCTAATAGCTACTTTAGCATGAAAAGGAACTTGAATCTAAATGTTGAAATGACTTAGCATGGCCCATGCTTGTCAAAATGCCTATGCAAATACAAATATAAACAGCAACATGGTTTTGTGTGTCTGCTATGATTCTATTAAATAATTCAAGCTGATGGATTCATATGGATGTCAGCGTATGATTTGAGAAGAACTCTCTTCATGATTGTTCCCTGAATGATGTAAAATGTGACTTACTTTGGGTTGGGTTGTGTTTTTGAAAAAAAAACTTTTGCGGTTTTAGCGATTTACTATTTATGCAAATATTTAAAATATCAATCACTAATACATTCATATTTAATGCCTCCATTTTTCTTTAAATGTTTTGTGACGTTCTGTTTAGGCTTTATAGAAAAATCTCTAAGACCTCTTAACCGAATTAATCTTTGAACATATCCTTTATGATTTGCATCCTTAGATCCACGAAGCTTTAAGTCACAGAAGGGAATAGAATTTAATCATTTAGTCTATTGATTCTCACTGACCATTGATGAGATCAACTCATAACGAGCACTAAATATACACCATATATACACTAAAAGTATTTTTCACCCTGGATGTGAACGCGGCTAGCAGCCTTTTGTTTTCCGTTGAAAAACCTGCATTCATCCCAGGGTCAGATGTAGTTGTATTAATCACCCTCAGCCGCACTGATCCATGACAAAAGATAAAGAATAGAAATAGAAATAGAATAGAAAAAAAGAATAGAAAAGTCACATCAGCATTACACGCTAATCTTGCCTTTTTTTATGTCACGATGTTGCAAACAACAATATGCAGTCGGTGGGAATGATGGCTTGTCATCTGTGTTGATAGCTTGCGTGACTTTTCCATCCCAGCTCAAAACTCAAGCCTTTGTCAGGAAATCGTGATAAAACCTCTCTCAGAGCTGTCACAGTGACATGTTTTTCATCCGGACATCACGGCTTGCACCACTGCGACAGCCTGACAGACTTTTTCATGGAGAACCCTGGTGTGTTGGAGTTATTTTTAATACCCAAACCTGACCAAACAGACCGGAAGTGAGACTAGGTAGAGAAAACAAATTGATAGTTAAGTGTAAAACTAACTGTACTCTGGAAATTACTGCCCCCTACCGGAGAATCTTCGCTCAAATGTAATGCTTGCTTTTAATATTTAGAGCTAAATTCATTTAAAAATCGGATGAGTTATTGATTCGGACTTCATTGGTTTGGCTTTGAGATAAAAAAAAGATAAACCAGCAATACCATGCCACAGACAGCATGGGCCTTTGTCCCTCACACACTTTAATGTTTCAGTGGGAATGTGAAGTCCAGCGGTCACTGACCTTTGACTGCTCTACATCCTGAGCTACAGAAGCCCAGGAGCAGAGCTAGTGTGTGGAAATATTAAAACCAGTACTTTCTTACCCTCTCTCCACCCCCACCAATCCACCTCCAAGCCAAAAGCACTAAATTACCGTGTACTAATTTAAAAACAAACAAACTACTGAGTAATCACTATGATGATCTATTTCTTATTAATGTTGCACATTTGCTTGAAGGAAACTCAAGGACCAGATAAAATCATTATCAATGTACTTTCTAAACCATAAAATTATATTAATAGACCATTGACTAAAAAAATCATTATAAATTAAAAGAATAATATATTTAAAAAGACTCCACATTAGATATTAAATAAATACATAAACCACACTGTGAAACAAACACGTGAAAAGGAACATATGAGGTAAACAGGAATTTAAATACAATAAAAGTAAACCCATGTACACAGAAATATACGTGCCTTATGTGGTCTAAACGCTACATTTACCTGACAATCGAGTCGCTCTTTATTGCAAACCTGCTGGCATATTTAGAGTTGTAATGAAAAAAGCTCAACAAAACTGTTTGCCTAATGACCGTGTCCCCGAAAAACAATGTGCCGCCTCAGCGTGAAGACGCCCGCTGACGCCGAGTCATTAAAAAAGATGATCTCGGTGTTCACAAACATTTCGATAATTACTTTATTTATCCGCTTTTGGGCCGGAAAATTCAACAAATGCAATGAAATCGTTTATCCGCGTTGTTTCGTGCATTCTGTGAAGTATTTAATCTCCTGGCTGAAGTGACTGGTTGCTGTAGACCGCTGCTTTGATCACATCTCCACAGTTTAAAGTTAGAAGAAGTACTTTGGACTGAAATGAACCCTGCTTTGTTGCCCAGAGCTTCACACGCCTCGCAACCACAAATAGGAATCAGAATGGTCGGAGTCCTACTTAAACATTTCCGTCCATCTTCCATTACACACGTCGACAACTTGTTTTTTTTGTTTTTTTGTTCGACTTAAGTGACCGTTTCAGCTGGAGGACTCGCGGGTAAAGAGGCTCCCGCAGTTTCTCCTCTGATCGCAAGCCGAGGGGAAGAAAATGAGCCGAAGTGAAAAAGATGAGGGGAGCGAGGAAACAAATGGCCCTAATGATAGAAGAGCGGAGAGAAGCGGTGAGAAGGAAATAGAGGGATGTTATTAGAGGGGGAGAAGAGAGCCGGGTAGATGCTGAGAAAGAGGGATGGGTATGGAGAGAGTGTGCCCTCCTTGTGGCTGCTGCAGTGCCGTGCAGGGAGCCAATTCATCACAACCAAACAAACTCCAGAGTGAGGAGGAGAAACAGAGAGGAGGGAAAGATAGAATGCATATACTGGCGTCAGCATGCAGTCCGTCATCCACTGCCCCATCTTTCCTCCACTTATCACTCTCTCCTTAACACACTCACACAGTGCAGTCCTGTATTTCGGAGGTTCGCACACATCCTAGTTTTGTGTGTTCGTCTTTTGCTTTCTTGTGGATCTAGTATCGTGTGCTTCCCAAAGTGTGTGTGTGTGTGTGTGTGTTTTGTGCACTTTGCTCTGCAGATGTCAGTCAGCCTAAGGGACATTTGAGGCAGTTTTGTACTTTCAGCATGCTGATTTAGCGCATGAAGACCTTTTCCTCTCTCTATATTTTTTTTTCCCGAAAAAAATGAGATTGAGCGATTGGAAAGGTGAGGAGGCTCTTTCCGTATGCTCTCTTTGAGCTTTGTTCTGCTGCTTCCCCGTCTGTCTCTCCTGCAGTACTTCTGCCTCTGCCTCTCATTTATTGCTGAAAATTTACAAAGCTGAGAGCACGCTCAGTGGGAGGTGTTGGGAAAAACAATTAGCTGAAAATGGCTGGAAGCCAAACTGAGCTGCAGACTTCAGAGCTGATTCTCAGCAACCATTTTAAGTTGCAGGAAGTCATTTGATTTGGTGATTTTTCGAGCGACTACAGACTTATTTGAGCATCTCGTTTTGAGAAAGTGCGGCTCAATAGGAAATAGTTGGCTTCTTTACTAAGCATTGTATCCTCGAGAGGAGTTGTGAATGTATGAATAGAGCTGAATTGATTTAAATTCCCCGAAATCTGTGAATCCGTTTATTCGAAAACATTGAGCTCGATTCTTACATCCCCTAGTTTACTTTAGCACAGACACTAGGTCTGCGGCACAATTTCTCCACTGTGGAAGTGAGATCAATCAAGACCAATCAGGAAGGCTCCACACAAAGGCTGATAAATGAGGCTGAAGTTGCCATGGCAATACCTGAGCCACACAGTACAAAGGTAACAGATGGGTTCCTTGCTGCAACCGCTAACTGCCTCTTTGAGCTCAAAAACTAATAAATATATTGAAAAGTAGCAACATCCCTTTAAAGCCAGCATAGTGTAGAAGATAATGGGACCTTTGTTTGGCTTCTGTGCTCTATCTCAAACTGTGAACTGAGTACCACCCTTAATGTTGTAAATGGTTTTCAAGCAGGCTGTTTAGATCTTTATCTTACTTATTAGCCTAACTGTAAAGGAAACAAATCACCATAACTTTCCTTTCTGACTTTGCAATTACTCATGCCTTCGGTGGTTTTATCTGACTGCTTTAGCACCTTCAAAAATAACCAGAAGGTATGTCACGTCACTATGGAAACGCTGCGCTCCAACATCATCGAACCGATTACTTATAGAAGCAAGCATTTCTAACAGGCAGCAGAAACTCCTCCAGGTGAGGAGTTTGAATAGACCATGTCCGTGTTTCGGTGAATCTCCGGTGTAGAGACTCGAGTCAAAACTGGAATGATGCATCTTTAACCAAAATAACCCTCGCACTTTAAATAGACATCACATGTATTCACAGCTCAGCTGACACAGGGGCGTGACAAAGGTGAGAGACAACGCAAATCTCCACCTTTCTCAATACTTATTTTTTTCTCATTTGATTAACGTTTGCTCAAAACCGTTATTCATTCAACATCTCAGACAAGCAATGAAACTGGCCGTTTTTTTTTTCCTGAATCAGGAGAACTTTAGAGTTTTACAAGAAAAATTATATTAAAGAAATGCTGCATACTAGGAAGATGTAAACAGTACCATGAAAATCCAATTAAAGCAAAGATTAAAGCAAGATTGATCTGTCCTTATCTGTGACACAGATTGACAGAGCTAAATGAAAATGATTGTGACATACTAAATAAACCACGGTGTCTTTGATCTTTCAGGTTTTGTGGCATCTCGACATCTTTCGCAGAAGCTTCCGACAGCTGACCACTCACAAGTGCATGGAGGACTCGTGCATCTTCTGCGCTTTAAAGGTAAAAGCGCTGCCAGTTTTTATTCTCTTTTGATGAGGTCAGCTTCTTTTACATTTAACAGTGAAACATAAAAACCCACTGTAATCCAGATGTTATCATGTTCATTTTCTCCACTACTAAGATCTAATCGTCCTCTTACATCTAAAGATTTCAGAGGATACTCACAAGCACACGATCTATATAGATGAAATAGAACAGCTTAAAAAATGCAAACATCAAACAGTATGAATGTGTAAAAGGTGGTATTTTGTATTTAATATGCCTCTCATTGGAGATTCTCTGGATGTCTATTGTCAAATCTGATGTAGAATTATCCTTCAAGTTCCTGCATCAGAAGCAAGTCCAAACTTTGGTCTTGATGCAAGAAATAGAAGAAAAAGCCCCAACCGCTGCGTTAACCAGCGGGAGAGATTCCTGCAGCAGGTTAAGAGGAACGCCTCAGAAGTTTGGTTTTATTGCATCAGTAAAGGAGAAATAGACAGGTTTTTCCACACAAAAGGAACAGAAATGTCTTCTGTGTTTAAGTCTAACATTACGACAGGCTAAACACACATTATTGCAACGCGTGTATCTCTGAGTGTGTAGATTAGATTTCGATAAAACAAACACTGTATCCGTTTACCTCAGTGTGAGAAAAAAAACTCTTCAGTTCTGAAGACTGACAGCTGCTTACAGGCCCAGGGAAGCAATGATACGAGAATACACAATCCAAAACGGATATTGCCTATTCCTAGTGGGGTTGTGGGGGCAGAGCCCAGAGAAACAAAGTGACCACATGGATGGCGGCATATTAAAAACCTAGTCGTTCAACAGGTACTTAAAGGCCAGGCCTCCACTCACTTGTCAAAGAATAAAAAGTTGGACTCATATGCATCTTCTGATAACACGTTTCTTCATCTTCAGTGCTTTTGTCTGCTATTCTAATTGGTATAAAATGTTTTATTTCTATCACCAATTGATCAAAACCCCTAAAATGTGGCTTCCTTCACCGTTCTTCTCCTAATCTGTAACCATCTTTTAAAATCCAGCAGGCACTCTGCCAGTCGGTGTTTAACAGTGGTGCATCTTAACTCTTTTAAGGCTTAGTAACAGGTTGCAGCGCTGTTGTGTTGTCGCACCTGCTGGTGCAAAGCAGCAGCAGATGAGGATCTGTGACACGGCGGAGCCCTCCTAATGAACGAGCCTCATGCGTCTCGGCTCCATCCATTTGTTGCACCGGCGATGACAAATATGTGTCCTGGTGAAAGGAAACGTTGTGCGTGATGTGCTCTGATGTGGCAGTAGTGTGTGCGTGTGTGTGTGTGTGTGCGCGCGTAGCCGAGGCAATGTGTGCGTTCCACATGCTGCTCTGTCTCCAGCGCTTCGCTGTAATTAATTGGCTGAGGGGAAAGCGCTGAGCCAGCATAACCCATACTGGGATGCTGCCCACAAACGCGCACACACACACTGAAGACACACGGATCTCGTGTGATGTGCCGTTTCATTTTGAAATCACACACACACACATCACACACAGATGGCGGAGGCTGTCTGGAATGCGAGCCATTTGTGAGCGTTGAAATCAAAGGTTTTGTCAGCGTTAAACGTTCACATTTTCCTGTCAGTTTCGATTAATCTCCCCGCCAAACGAGTTCGTTGCCTCTGAATGAAGGAGCGGGACACACACCAAATGGACTTTAACTGCGTGTTCAATTTTCTGAGAGCCATTTTAAAACTAAAGACGCAAACAACGCTAATGGCCCCTTTCATTTTGGAGGGACGGCGGGTTAATTTGGGTTTACCCTGCCGTTGTGGTAAACACCAGTTTCCAGCTGGCCTGTGGCTGCCCCTCCAGAAATCGCTGCAACGCTTTATCTCTCAGAAGCAAAATGCTTCCACACACACACGCATGTAGATGCAGATACCTGAGTACACGCGTTCACACACACTCACAGGCACAAACACGCACGCACACACTGCAACAGAGAGGAAGAGGGCAGAAAAAGAACGGAGGAGGAGAAAATCAGGGGAAAGGAGGCAGAAAGATGAATGAACGTGGGAGTTGGTGCTGATTGCTGTTGTCGTCACATGGACACACATACACACACCTCTTTTTTTCTTCCTCACTCTGCCTCATCCCTTCCTGCTCTCCTCCCCTTCCCTACTCCTCCTCACCTTTCTCCCTCCCTTTCTCTGTAGGGTATATTCCCCCTCCATTCTCTTTGGCGCATTGCTGCAGTCAGCACGGGCACCAGCTCTCTCTCTCTCTCTCTCTCTTACACACACACACACACCCACGCATACTCTCATGCAATTCCTCACACTTTTCCTTTTTCCCCTTTTTTTCTTTTTCTGTTTCTTGCGCACACACACACCCTCCTCTTGGTCAGCACGACTGCATTACCTCGTTCTCTGCCAGCTCTCAGCTTGCGTGCACTCTGATGAAATCTGTTGTTTTATAACTCTTTCACGCAATCGTGATCACAGCCATCTTGGTAAACTCTTTGCGAAATGTCACCCGAAATCAGGAAATCATTGAAATCTTAATGAGGGCAAATAAAACCTTTCAGTTTCTAAACATTTTCAGTACGCGTTCATTGACTGAACCAGCCACTGATTCAGTCCCTATTAAAAGAATTCATTAAATAGTTGCATATCTTGTGTCCAGTGACCATTAGTAAAGTAAGAACAAAGCTAAAAAGTTTCAAAAGCTCCCAATTCAATGCTATTTCCTGTAAGCAGCTGCCATGAACTCACCTCAAGGAGGTCAAACTGAAGTCTTACAGTTAAAACAATTGAAATTGCTTCAACGACAGCTTGAAATGTAAATGAAAGCCTTCAGGCCTTTACTGGACAGCAGCTGCAGAAAGAGGTAGGAGACTTTAAAGTGGTCATCTGTTCTTCTGTGGAGTCAAAATGAAATCTGTGAACTAATCTTGTGGACAGAATGAGATGAGACTTTTTGGAATGTAGAAATGTTTTACCATATTAAATGTATGATTTCTGGAAGACGGTAATAATAGTGATGAAACACATATGGATGATTTTTTTTCACTGCTTGTGTGTTTTAATTGAGTTTTTCCTCACTGAATAATGACATGTGAAGATGTATTTACTTCATTTTCGGTTGTGGGCAATCCTTATCTGTCATATCCTCATGCATAAATCTTAACTGATAGAAGCTTTTTCAAAAAAATTACATATGCAATATATACATACATATATGCAAAATATTGCACATTTATTTAAAAAAAACTTTTTTGCATAAAAAAATCTTAGATTTTTTGCATAACTTCATTTAAACGTGAATGGAACCTTTGTGAACTCCAACAAATGACACAAATATGCTTAACTGTGGCTATGTTGGAATATTTGTCACTTTATACAGTAAAAAGCAAAAAAAAAGAAAACAGAAAAAGTGTTTATTTACTGTCAGGGAAATGTAGCACCTGCTGCTTTTGAGCCCGGACATCTCTTCATAGACTGAGAAACCCCTGTGATGGAAACCAACAGAGAAACCAGCCAATGCTCTTAGACGTCAACCCAACTTAAGCTTTATTTCTGCTTTGGGCTGTTACAGCATAAGCTCATGATAGTGACTTATTTTCTTTTCAGTCTTTTGTTTTTCCAGCAGAGGTTTTTCATTCTTTTCTTAACTAAGAATTAGGTCATTTTTGTCCGTTGGCAATTTGAAGTAAGTCTTCCTCGCTTTTATGGCTCCCTGCTTGGGAGCTGATGAGCGCTCCTTTGTCCAGCGTCAGTCAAAAGTTATCCTCTCTGCCTCGTTTCAAGTCTCACATCAGCCACTGAGGACTTTGTTTTATGGGGGAGCCACCATATTTTGTTATTATTTCTGGTTAGGTCGAAAGTCTAAAAACTTTGAGGCACAGCTTAGATAATAAAATCAAAAAAGAGTCCAGTGATTTGCATGTTTTGTTCTATTCACAAAAGACAACATAAAATATTGAAAATGAATGCTCACATTTGATGGTAGAAACCAAAGTTGGAAAACAGGCAATGAAAAGTAAGAGGTATTAAGCATACACATAGGGGGAAGTTTTTTAATTGATCAGGTTAATTGATGATGATAACAGTCCATAACATCTTTAAAAGATTCTTACAATGCAGTAATCTCTTCAGAAGCTTATCCAGATTGAACATTTAGTGATCTTTAAACATGTTGGCCTCTGAGTATCAAACTCTACAATTTAGTACAATTTTGATTAGCCCTTTGACCTTTCTTAAGCAGCTGTTGTCTGACATATATAAGATGTTTCCGTGCTCTTTGACTTCAAAACCGTCATTCTAAACTACCGCTGGTGCCACACAACCTAAAGAGTGATGGGGACTGCTGCAGACAGAAAAACAGGCGAATTGGAGCGGAACAGAGAACTCAAAATGGTTACGTATTGGGTCTTGATCTGTGATACCGGAATAAGTGCAAACATAGTAAACTGCCCCACCCTCACCGAAATATCAGATGCCGCTCTCCAGTCTCTGAGCGCTGCCCTCAAAACACACTTTAGTGGCCTCGCTTCCTCTCTTAACCCCCCGCAACAGTTTGCTGTGCTTTCTCTTTTGCTGCTACAAAGCACTCTCCGAGCTGTTTTTGTCAGAGAAAAGTGCACTGCAAATGCCATTTATTATTGATATGCTCTGTTACTGAGGCTCCAGCAGTGTTGTTTGTTTTAGCCACGCCAGAGTTTGTTGTGCAGCACTTTGGCTCCAGACAAGTTAACGGCTAGTTTCTCTGGTTTTACGGGTCAGTTCATAGAACACGATGTCCACTTACAAGACAAATGCATATGTGTTTTTTTTTCTGAAGTGCAATAAAAGAAAAACGTGCAAAAACACAACAACCACGCGGAGGTTTGTCCGAAAAATAATCTGGTTCGTGGTGTAGATTTTGCAGAGCTGACTAAAAAAAACGCATGGTTGTCTGTGTCTTTGTTGTGCGTCCGCAGAGTATCTTTGCTCAGTTCCAGTTCAGCAGTGAGCGCGTTCTGCCGTCAGACGCTCTGCGCAGCGCGCTGGCCAAGACATTCCAGGACGAACAACGCTTCCAGTTGGGCATCATGGATGACGCTGCTGAGTGCTTTGTGAGTATGTGACAGCACATGGTGGGACAAGGTAGCAAAAGGTTTATCATCCATACTGCAAACGCCTCAGGGGACATGAGATTTACAGCAGGCTGCTTTCAAAGATATCAATATATGTATGTCTATACATATATGTGTTGTAAGGGATTATATTTAAATACTTTTTAGAGTGATAATTTAAAGGAAATAAAGTAATTCCAAGTTTCCTGAGAAGCAGCATTGTTCAGCTTATAGTACATCCTGTTTTATATTTAATCAGTGGAAATCTGTCTCACCAGCTTGTCTGTCTAAGAACATTTAATTTCTCTGCCTTAAGAAGCTCTTGAGCTGTATTCGCCATATGTTTGGGCTCATTGTGCATCTATAATGCAGTGTTTCATCTTATCAGTTTTGCAGCATGTGACAGAGTCGGTAAGAGTGTTGGCACCACCGGCATCATCCTGCTCCCTCTATCGGCAGGCTCATCATCAATAAGAATTAGTGAGCCCGGTCCATTGTTAATCACAAATGGCTGTGCTCCACATGACAGATGAAATTCAATATGTTTTGGGCCATGAAACTTCCCGTATTCACATTATTTTAGTTAATCTTGGTTTATCTTGGTATGTTTGGCCTTTTTGCTCATTAGCAGTATCATCTTGGAGTTAACAATATTGTCTCATTTGTGGCCTTTGAAAACTAAAGGCGTAATGCGATTGCAAGTCAAAATTCAAAAGTGACTTTAAAAAGTGGATTAACTGACCTTTCTTTTAAATATAAAGCTCTCTTGAATAGTCCCTTTTTTTCAAGAATAAAAAAACTTTTGATTAATCCATTATTTTTTTTTTTTCGGCCCAAGGATTTTAACTGTCATAAGTGCTTTGAATTTTGATTTGGGAGTTCTCAATTTTCATTTAAAACCATGCATTGACTCTGTCTGCCATGAAAAAGAAAAAAATGATACGGCCCACAAAGTAATAAAAATGTATTTAGGTTTTATGTTCAGAAAATTATGCAAATATAAAGATGCAAATATTTTCTGCAAACCTGAAAGATAAAAAAAAGCCCAGCTTTTATTAATGTACCATCTTTTACACATTGACTTTCTGCCTTTAACTGTTCCCGTTGGTTCCTCACCGCCACTTTCAGTCTCTTTCCCCGCCTCTGTCTTTTTGTTTCACCATCCCACACAATGTCTGTGTTTGAACGTGTGTGTTTTATGTGTGTGCCCGAGAGGCAATGTCTGATCGATTGGAAGGAAATGTGTTCAGTCAGGGAATCCGTCGGCTTCTTATGAAATATAGATGCTGCTCCCACGGTCAGATTACCAGGAGCACCAACAGAGAAGAGCGATCAAGAGCACACACAAACACACGCGTGCACGCGCTCCCGCACGCGTGTACTGTACGCAGGCACACACACATCTCATATGTGTCGGCTTTGTCGCTGCCTTGTGTGTGTCTCAGGAGAATCTCCTGATGCGAATCCACTTCCACATCAGTGCGGAGAGCAGAGAGGACATCTGCACGGCCAAACACTGCATACCCCATCAGAAGTTTGCCATGACTCTGTTCGAACAGGTGGGAGACCGCTGGCGCCTTCTGCCATCCCGAAGAGCGTTTAAAGAAATCCTCACGGAACCTTCTTTTTGTTTGCAGTGTGTGTGTAACAGCTGCGGAGCCACGTCGGACCCTCTGCCCTTCATTCAGATGGTTCATTACATCTCCACAACATCACTCTGGTAAGATCAGACGTAAAGATACCCACACACACACACACACACAAACACACGCACACACACACACACACACGTGTGCGCACATACTGCAGTAAATCTGGCTACAAGCTGTGACGGGGCGGCAGTAAAAGGAAGGTACAGCATGTTCTCGACTTCCTGACGTGTGGCCGCACCGAACATGTAAACACATACATCACACACACATAAATCCACGTTCGCGCATCTGCGGGAACAGGTGAGGCTACGTGTCCCTCATGTAAAGGCGGATATCGGCACACACATGTAAATCCACGCATGGGAATGTGCGCGCGCGTGTCAGTTCTTACATTAAAAAAATCTCACACACTCCGTGTTAATGAAATAAGGAACAGGGGGAAGTAATCAATCAGGTGTTTGATTCAGTGCACCCAGAGGGTGGAATGAATCTATAAGTGAAACAGTGGGCTGGAAAAGGCAAATGAGAAAAAAATAAGGGAATGCGTCCCCCTTTATCCCTTTTTTAAATGAAACACAACACTGGAAATTGAGGGATAAATGGGGGGCAAAAGTACAACAAAAAAAAACAATTTCTTGGTGGTTGTGAGGCACAGAGGTGCCATCGCTCTGTGTTTGTGCCTGCTGAGCTATTTTTATCTTTACTGAGGCCCAGACAGCCACAAAATGAAAAGGTCTACATGAATAGGATAATCACAGGACAAGGAGACAAAAAAGGTAAAAACAGAACAAATGTCTGGTTCACCACTCAGACATAAAGTAAACTGAAACAAAAGCATGTTCCCAGCTTTTCTGAAAGCATTTCTGCTTTCTACAGAACGAGTGAGAGACTGCAGAGAGGTGGTTCATTTCAGGGCTAATGGAAAGGGGGACGTTGAAGAGCAGAACACATTTAGATGGCTTAAAAAAAAAAGAACACTTAAGAATACGTACTGCACACCCGTGGTCCTGAGCCTGAAACAGGCGTTTCGAATTGGTATTCACAGAGAATGAGAATGTATGACGGAGTTTGTCCTTCCATAGGCTTAAAAAAGGACAAGGATATCAGTCTGCCATTTTGCAGACATTTATCTTAAGGTGGCCATATTTTTAATTCTAATGTATGAAAACAATGTTAGAATTTGGTTTGGAAGTGCATTTTGTTTCCAAGTTTGTAATGGCTTCAAACCCTGTGCTACGAGGCTCTGACTCACTGACTGCGTGACTTTGCTCTGTGTGTGTGTTTTGTCCAATACTGCAGTAACCAGGCGGTACGGATGCTGGAGTGCAGAGAGAAACCCACTCCGGATATGTTTGGAGAACTGCTCCGTAATGCCAGCAACATGGGAGACCTGCGCAACTGCCCTGTAAGAACACACTCTGATAACACAGATGGAGACATATGTCAATGTGCTAATAGTTCATTCTGCCAATTGATTTGTGTATTTTCTATGTGTACGGAACTTGACATTCAAATGGATGCATTTGTATTTTAAAGCTCATTTACTTTCATTTAAGTTTGATTAGTAATACTTTTTATACTTTACTAAGAAAACCACCAAACCCTAACACTCTATTCTTTACATCCTTTGTCGTGAATCTCTCGTTGCTGAGAGACAAGGTCAGCCATTTTGTCAGCAGTCATCTGGGATAATGATGCCCACATGTATGGTGTCTCTGAACTCTGAAAGGCATTAGAGAATCAGAGATAATTGAAACTCTGTAAAACACTCAGACGGGATAAAAAAACGATTCACTGTGATGTGACGTTGGATTTATTTTTGAACGTGAGACTGTACTGGACATAATGATAAGATAAGCTATGGTACGGGGGGTTGTCTCAACAGACTCAAACAAAGAAGGAATAGCTATGGTAAAAAACAAAAAAACAAATTAATAGATAAATACAGAATAGGAAAAACAGAAGTTAAAACTTAGTAGTTAGAATTTTGTGTATTGTACAAAACATGTGACCTCTTTTTGTTCTTTTTTAGTTCAGTATCGTTCTAATTGGTGATAGACAATGTTTAAACTACAGGGGGATTAGACCATGGGCAGTATTTTATATCCCTACTTTTAGAACCCACTACTGACAAATGGGTTATGGCTGGATGAATTTTATGCGGTACCATGGTTTCATAATTTTCTGTGTATTTTTCCCTTCTTTCTTGGCGGGTCTGTGTTACATAATCAGAATCTCATTTGCATTTTCTTCCCCACTTTCTATTACCACAAGCATTTGTCCTCGTTGACCCCCTTCACAGTGATCCATAATTATCGTCCTAATCTCCTGACAGCGGGAGATCACGTTTAAGTGCTCAGGTGGGGAATGGTTTCAAATGACACGCCTAATGTACAGCGTGTTTGAGTCCGAGGAACAGTAAATAGAGCGGGCACAGAACAGGTCTGGAGACGTTTGAGAGGCGTGGAAGGTGAAGTGTGTTGTGTTGCCTCATGGGAAAGGGCTGCTGTTGAGTAGTTGGCTCCGGTCACCAAACCAAACCCCTTCCTGCCAAAGAGCCCCCTCTCTCGAGCAGCTGCCCCTCTCTTCACACACTTCCCCCTCAACAGCACACACACCCTCCACGGCCTAAAGGCTGACACTGCTTCTGTTCATCTTCCATCGCTTGAAGCTCTGATCTGTTCTCAGCACCACCCTTGGCTTTACTCAAACAAGGTGATGGCACTGGGAGAGGAATGTGGCGCCAGATTAAAAGCAGAAAATCTTAAAGATGGGACCAGCTGAACTTAGTTAAGTTGAACTTAAAACCAAAATTGTGTGAGATGAATCCCGAGGGAGTATTTTTTTATTTAGCTATGTGATGGACAAATTGTTTGTCTAATTAAATATTTTGTAGGTATGGATTTGACTAAAACGGAACTGTTCTATGAAGGATCATTACGAGGAATAAGATTAGAGTTGAGTTTAGAGGAGCTTCATTTCAAAATTGATATCAGTATTAGTTGCGATTGGGCCTCACTGAAGCTTTAGAAGAATCACATCTGTGTGGGCATATAATGACATACATTTTTTTAAATAAGATCCAGGAAGTGTCTGAAAACTAAGCTTGTTGGCTGTTTCTTTCTAAAAATCGAGACAGATTCAAAACTTCTGCCAGGATTTTAGTCTTTCTCATCCACCGGGCTCTAGTTTTCCTTGCTTTGTATATTTGCAGTTTTCTTCTTTTCCACTGACAGACTAAGTTTGTCGTGACTGATTTAGAACCAAATAAAGACGAAGAATAGAACCGTACACAGACTTGAACTGTCCATTAAGTCCATGCATGTTGTAGCCCTTCCACCTCTGCGTTGATATTTGGTGTTTTTTTCTCTTAACAGACTTCTTACTGTCTACATTTTGCTGTAGAAAATAAGAGTTGTCAAGGCGCATAGTATGAATTTAGTTTTGGCAAGTAGCTTTATTTTTCTTTAAAGAGGGCCCCAATCAGCATTCTAAAAACCTAGTTTTATTTGACCAGCAGCCCTATTCCATTATATAACACAAAGCCAAACTGAAAGGTCTGCACCAGCACGGTGTTGAGAATGAGAAAAGCAGACCAAAAAAATCTTTCCATGTATAATTCAGAGATGAGACTGCAGCGATCAATGCTGTGCTGCGAAGCAAAACAAATCTGTTTGTACAGTCGTTTGATGAATGATATCGTCAGTGGCTGCTCTCAGCAGTGAGACAGCACAGAGGACTAACGGAGGCTGTCCGTCCCGAGCACATAGATCCCCCCCCCCCTGTCCCAGAGCTGGGCTGTTTGGCTGCTGCTCCCCGGCTTGTGTTTGTGTCCCTTTCAGAGAAACCAGGAGCACACCCTGTCAAAATACCTTCCTGCCTTCTCTGGTGCAAGTGCAAGACGGCGCGCTGCCCACAAAGGGACAGTTCTGTGTGTGTGATTGTGCACAATGTGTGTGTGTGTAAGTGTGTGTGCGTGCGGGTTGTGCTTGGCAAAGTGTCTGGTTGCCGGGGTGTTCTCAGGCTGTTTCCGAGCCCCGCTCTGCCAGTGCGGCCCGCACGCTCGTGCGCGCCCGCGTGCACGTGCGTAGGCTTTCACATGCGGGTCGCTGTGTGTGTGCGTCCCGATCTCTGCGGTGGGTCATGACTCAAAGGAAGGATTCAGAACACACGGTTCTGAACTCAACAGAAGGCCCAAGGGACAAATACGACTCGGCACAGCACTTCTTCTTCTGTCTTTCTCTTTTACAGTCCTTTCATCATCTCTTTTCTCCTGCCTTTCATCTCTACCCCTCATTCTGCGACTGTTAACTTTGTGTGCCAATCTGTGCACAGGGTTTTTTTTTTTGTCTAATGTGCACACTGAGCTTTGAAATACACGATTAAAACTTATGTTTGTTTGTTTTTTTTACCTTCCTCTGGTTGTCGTAGAGCAACTGTGGGGAGGTGCTGCGTATCCGGCGGGTGCTGATGAACTCGCCAGAGATCGTGTCCATCGGGCTGGTGTGGGATTCTGACCACTCTGACCTTGCAGAGGACGTCATACACAGCCTGGGAACCTGCCTGCGTCTGGGAGATGTAAGAGGATGCAACACTGCACACATGCTTTTTTGTCTATAGAATATTAACACAAGCCCTACATACAGTACCTGTCTGAGCAGCCAAATAAAACTCCCCAAACTTGTTAAAAAAAGGAGTTTGTTTCACAGTGTGTGCAAGTAAACTGTTGGTTCTGCCTATATTGTACATCGTCATATGCATTAGAAAGGCTGGAATTAAGTCTGATTATTTATTTAATTCAGTGGGATGTATGTCAAACTGGGGCTGTCTGAGCAATGTTTATACTCATATAAGTATCACTCATTGCTTTAAGACTTCAAAATTGTGCTTCTACGGTTAGGTTTATGACTCATAGTTCATGAGAAAAATCAACTGCAGACAAAAAAGTTATTTAAAAAAAAGAAATTTACAATTTTAACATGCAAAACTTAAAGACATCTGGACATCTGGGATGTTAGGCACCTTGCAGTCGCTGTGTCGATTGCAGACTTTATAAAGTGAATTACTGTCGGGTGAAATGTTTGGCCGACAAGCAGACATCAAAAGCTTGGTTCCTATTGGGGTCATGACACAGTTCAATGATCCTAAACACAGCAACAAATATACAATAGGATAGCTAAAAAAAGAAAGAAGAATCAAGGCATTCAAATGGTCGGGTCAGAGTCTAAACCTCAACCTAATTAAAAAGCTGTTGTTGCCCGCAACCACAATGAATTTAGTTCTATTTACCTATTTTCATTACCTGGTTAAAGCCAGGTGATTTTCCTGATTTCCTCATACAAAAATCCTCAAAGTGAAATAGGGTGTACTTTCTTTTTCAATGCATCTGTGCTGTATTTCGCATATTAGAGCAAATTTGTCCGCTCATTATTTCTTGTGTTTGTGTGTTTTTTAAATATACTGTCAGGCTCTTCATATGGAAATGAATTCCTCTTAAATTAATGCTGTAGGCCTCTGCTGGCCCGAAGTACATGTGCGAATTTTGTGCGAATTTTGTGCAAATTTGTGTGAATGCTCATTCTGATAGAACATGCAGCAGAATCCAATGCACCATTTATTTCATGGGCACACAGACACACACACAAGACATATGTTCAACTTCTGAAACTCTGTGACATGACTGAGCAATGTTGATGCATATTAATGCTGCTGTAACATCTCCAGGCGCATTCTGAAGTGATATCCATGAATAATGGATTAGTGAATATGAATATGTGTTACAGTGAGTCAAGTTTTTCCCCTTTATCTGGTGTCTATGGCTGCTGCCCTGTCTGTGGTTTTCAGTCTGCTGTTGTAGGATGAAACTAGCTGTTAGGAACAAATCTGAGAAAAAATCTATTCAAACTCTGTCTTTTGTGAGGCTGTTAAAAGTGAATCCATCTGCCTCTCGTATCCCGTCTCCTTTACTGCCGCAGCTCTTACTTTCAGTTTTTCCATCTTCTGCATCTGCTTCCCTTCTTTTTTGCCTACCGTTTATTCTTTTATGCCCCCCTTTATCTCCTGATTAGGTCATTTAAGTGCCGAAAAAGAATCTGTCATCATAAATAGATCTTGATTATCTGTTGTTCCTGAAAAGGCATTTATTAAGCGACATCTAGCACACATGCAGGTTTCAGCTGTGTAACTCAGCTCAAAGTGTCAGCTTTTTTCTTCTGTTGTCCTTGTGAGATGACAGTCTGTGGTCTAAGAATTTGGAAATAAAAAAAGGGTTTGAGTTTGATGTCACCTTGAGCTGGAAAACATCTAAGAGACTATTTTCTGACATTTTCGAAGACTAATGAGTGACTGTTAGTGGTAGAACATTTGGTTCTTTGCAGCAGTCGGTGAATACAAGTCACCTCAAAGCACAATCAGGCAGGATTATACAAAAAAAGAGGATTATGTTATATGCACATTGGAATATGAAAAGCAGCAAGTGACCTTTGGAACGCCATTGTCAGAGTCCTGCGTTAGAAGCTGCAGAGGGTGTGCAGCACTGTGAAATTTGTTTTTTCCACCAGCCGAGTAAAAGTCGGGACAGAACGCGAAGCCTTACTGCATACGGCACACACCAGGTGAGCCAGAATGTGCTTGTATTCACATTAACTCCTCTGTCTCTGTCCCACTCGCTGTGTGCTGCACACCTCTCCCCCTGCATGCACCCCCTCCCTTCCCGTCTCCTCCCCCTCCCTCTCGCCCTCCCTCGGCTATCTCTCTGTGTAGTTGTTCTACCGTGTGACAGAGGAGAGGGCTCGCCAGGCGGAGCTCTACTTGGTGGGCATGGTGTGCTACTACGGCAAGCACTACTCCACCTTCTTCTTCCAGACCAAGATACGCAAGTGGATGTACTTCGACGACGCGCACGTCAAAGAGGTGAGACGTAGTTTTTTGGGGAGCTTTAGTGCTGCAGCAGGAGGAGGGGGTGCGCTGGAACAGCATCTGCTGCATCCTCAGCTGTGCGCCTGGAGAAGCAGGAGAGACAGGAACTGTGCTGAACGGCTTTTTAAGTGCTGCACGGTCAGGCTCGATGCAGCAGCGTTGACTCCTGTGTTCAGGTTTTGATGCCTGGCCTGATGTGAGTCTTTGTGTTTAAATCTGTTTGCTTAAAGTGATGCTTCGCTGTATGGGAGACAGAAGCTGGAGTTCTGCTTCTTAGTACAACAGAATGTGTCCTTGAATCCCCCTATTAGAGTACACACTCTGGATTGTATTAGATTAGATTATTTGACTGAGCTGGCGTTGAAGTGTGATAATATGATTAAATCAGTTCACACAGCAGAACAAATTGCATTTGACCTTCTACTTTGGATGTAATATTCATAATGTTATGACGTCACACAGAGAGATGTTTTATATATATATATATATACATATACAGAGATATAGATATATAAATATATACATTTATGTGTGGGCTCAGTTTTGTGTGTCCTCTTGTGTGCGCCGTGCTGCACCTGCAGATTGGCCCAAAGTGGAAGGACGTAGTGTCTCGCTGTATCAAAGGCCACTATCAGCCCCTTCTGTTGCTCTACGCTGACCCCCGTGGGACGCCGGTGATACTGCAGGAGAGCCCCAACCCCTGTACCAGCTCCAACCCGCAGCTGGAGCTCCAGCACTGCAGCAGCAAAGCTGGTTACGACAGTGAAGATTCAGGTACAACAGAGATGAGCGCTCCTGCCACACGTCAGACGAGATTACTCTGTCTCTATCAGCTGGTCGGATGAGAGGATTCAGCTCCAAAGTTCCGACCTTTAACCCCTTTAATCCGACCTCTGCTTCTGTCGAGTGCGGAACCTGAGCCTGTCCTCCCGCCTTTGCGTGGAAATAGACGATGTTTATGCAGGATTATCTGCATATTCAGGTGGGGTTATGTGTGCTTTCTCGCTCAGGCCGGGAGCCGTCTATATCCAGCGACACTCGTACCGATTCCTCCACCGACAGCTCCAGTCACCGCACTACCCGGAGCCGACCCCTGCACCAGTCCACGGGCAGCCATCTCTCCAGCGAGTCCCAGACCACAGTGGTCTGCAATTACGACACCGACACACCGCCACTTGGTGCTGACGCTGGAGGTAACGCCACACAAACCGGAGGGGAAAGTTATCTCCCTCAGTAGGGCCGCGATAAAACTTTGAAATATCTGTAGGTATGCGAGTGTTTTCCAGGGAAGGAGAGCATTTTCTAAACCAGAACACTTGTTATTATATTGATGCTGTTAAGAAGAAACAGAGCTCCAATTTTGACGTCTTTTTAAGGAATGAACTGAGTTCTTCTTGTTTGCCGTTCCCATATCCCTGCAGACTCTTCAGGTTGTGTGCCTCATTAGTGGTTATTCTCATATTTATTTACACCGCTGCTAACGTAATTGCTCCCTGTGGGATAAATAAAAAGGTTATTGGATTTACTTGCTCCTCCTCTCCCTCCCTTTTCTCCCACGCTCAGAGTCAGCGGTGGAGGGTCCTCCCCACCCTCCCTCTCCTCCGCTGCAGGAGTATAAGGAGACGGCCGTCTTCCTCCTCTCCTCCCGCCGGCCCCTCACCTCCTCCTCCTCTTCCTCTCGCCCCCTGTCTTCCTCGTCTTCATCGGGAGTTGGGGGCTGCGAGGGTGGGGTCGGGGGGCCCCACTGGGAGGATGAAAGCACGAGCAGCGAGAGCAAGTCCAGGTACTGCATCATCCGTTCACGTCAGCTGTAGACGTCCTGACACCGAATTCACGTCCAAGCCTGTTGAACATGTTTTATTGATGAGTTATAAATTTAACCTTGATTTGAGTAGCACTTTCCGTCTTTTTCTTCATGTATTCTGATGTGTCCACCTACAGTATATATATATATATAAAAAAAAAAACAGAATCTCTTTTAAAGGAGAACCATAATGCTCTTTTTCACAAGCTGAAATCTTTCGGCCAAAATAACAGAATCTGAAGCAGCACCGATTTCATGGATTTGGAGTTCTCTTTAAATGGATCATTTTTCGGGTTCATAGTGACCCACTCAGCTGCACTCTGTCCCTCTCTTCTTCAGAGCTGACCTCTTTTCAGTTGTGTGGAGCTTAATAGCCCTTGGAGCACACCATCTCAGTGTATCACAGACAGCCTACAATCAGCCAACGCAGAGCTCAGATCACTCACAAAACTTTAAGAAATAAACTCCTGCATTAAGAGATGCAGCTTATGTGACTGAGATTTCTTTTTTTTAGAGGCAGATGCCACTGTTCGGTGACAAATGGGAAATCAGAGTTTTTTATTCAATACCAGATAGAAGTCCTTGTTTTGACATAACATAACATAACATAACATAACATAACATAACAAACCATAACATGACATAAAATAAAATGCAGTGAAGTGAACTACATAACTAATAACTGCAGGCATCAAAATATCTGATATTCAGGACAGAAAAAAGTTCTGTTTCCATTAAAGTCAAAATAAAAATTCTTTATTTTACATCTGAGATAAGGCTACCAATATTTTCCAGAAATGATGCAATTACCAGACTGTAAATAGTCACAAGAGAAATCAAAGGTTTAATAGTTGTGTAAATAAGAAGGAAATGCTCACAACCCCGAATTACAGAATTTTTCTGTGAATAACTGAATCATTAGATTGGTTTAACAATCGACAGTATCTATTTTTTAGCACTTATTTGGGATGTGAAGCCACGGTCTCAGTACCTCAGAGATCAAGACATCTCCATCTCAGCAGCAACCTCCTCAAGATCTCTCAAGGGGACACGAGTCACTGCCAAGACAGCCACGAAATATATTCCAATGTGTTCCAATGGGTCCTTGGTCTGCCCTGAGGCGGCTGCCCAGAAGGCATTCTGACCAGATGCCTGAACCTCCTTTCGATATGGAGGGCCCTTCCCAGATGGCAGGACGTCGTACAGTATTCCTAAGGACTAGCCCAGCCACCCTTTAAAGGAAGCTCATTTCTCTTTTATTGGTCATTTCATTCTTCAGCCGCCACAGCTCATGTCCGTGCGCTGTGCCCAGGCTGGACCGTAGATCAAATCAAAAATTGGCAGCTTCACTGTCAGGCAGTGCTTCCAGTAGCTCGCTGCTCAACGACGCCAATAGGCCCACATCAGCAACATATCAACACCTTTTCAATTAAATGATTAAGCTGTCCCCCACAACAATAACACATCATGCGTAGTTATCTAGCAAAAAAACAACAACTCTCTTTTACTCTGTAGCTCCTCTGGAAGTCGTTACCGGCCGACCTGGAGGCCTAGGAGAGAGGCCCTGAACATCGACAGTATTTTCACACGACAGAGAGACACTTGTCTGGGCTATAACACAGTACCTGCCCCCCCTGTCCACCCAGACCCCCAGGACTCCATCCCTTTGGAGGGACCTGCGCTACAGTCAGGACTGCAAGACTCAAAGTCAGGCCCGCCTCCCGACTTGGAGGTGGGCTTTGGGCTGGTAGGTCAGCCCAGGTCTCTGGGCAGTGGGCGGACAATGGGTCCCCCTGCTCCTCCACCTCTGAGAGGGGTGGAGCACCAGCCACGTCTGATCCAGAGGATGGAAAGTGGCTACGAAAGCAGCGAGAGAAACAGCAGCAGCCCTGACAGGTAGATCTCTCCCAAATAACAATTACCGTCTCTCCCTCTCAGTTTTTGTCGTCCATTATGTTTCCCTGCTGTAGGTTTCTCTTGTTATTCACCCCCTTCTTCGCTTTATCAGCATGAAACACAAATTGGACATTAACAAGGACAAACGGTCCCGTAGAAGTGCTTAATAACAACAAATAAGGCAGCGAACGCTGTCTGTAATGTCTGATTTAGCAATGCCTGTTTCTGCTGGTGTTATTACCCTCTCTGCATCTTTCTGCAGGGAGGTGGGGCAACAAAAACGGGCGCTGATGTCAGGACCGTCATGGCGCTCGGTGCCCAAGTCAAAGAGCAGCGGCGCTATCCTGCAAGAGGTGCCCTCACCCAGTTGGGGTGGTGGCATCAAAGCAGGTACGGAAGTTTCCCACGCGTTCGTTTAAAGCCCGGTGAGGATTGGATTGGATTGACTTTATCATTTTTCGATCACGCGTGTCTCCAGGCCCTGGGCGCAGTGAGCTGGATGAACTGCAGGAGGAGGTGGCGAGGAGAGCCACCCAGCAGGAGCAGCAGAAGCGGAAGGAGAAAGAGCGGGAGGCAGCCATGGGATTCAACCCCAAACCCAGCAAATTCATGGACTTGGACCAGCTCCAGCACCAGGGTATGGATGAAAAAAGAAATAAAGGCTAGAGGCAGGTTATGGGGGACAATGACTATGTGTTTGGGAGGCGACCCTTCCTATTAGCCCGTAGCTGTGTGGAGTTTCAGCTTTATGTGCCTGACTTATTTTATTCCAAACTTTTACTGCATTCACCACAATCCATACCAATTTTATTATAGGAAGAATTACAAGTACATTTAAAGCTGTTTTAACATTCTTTATAAAAATCAAAACGTCAAAGAATCACACTCAGATTTTAAAGCTGAAGACTTTTACTTCACAGCTTTGAGGTCAGATTATGGTCTGTTGTCTAGTTAGCAGACGCAGTGACTTGTGTTGTCCCCGCTTTTGTCTGACCTCGTCTATGTCCTCGTTCCCATCTGTTGGTCCGTCTCCCCATCTGTTTCTTTTCGCTGGTGCATCTAGAAAAAAAAAGAAAGAAAATCAGCTAGTCCAGTGCTTTTTATGTCGTGGTGAGCGTGCCTAACGGTTCCAGCTGTGTCGGCTGGACAGAGCGCAGTACGACTCGCTGCCCTCGCCTCGGTTTCGATTAACCTGAGAACTCTTGTGGAACGATCAGAGACAATCGTAGAATGGGAACATCTTTTGATTTAAAACACACTTAAGTCAGCTCGTATCGAGTCAGCATGGATGTGTGTGTGACTGTAATGTAATAGTAGTTCTATTTTCCTCTGTGTTTCTGAAGGTTATGGTTATTCCATGGTAAAAGCCTTCAGGTTGCATGGAGTGTTTCTATGGATTTGTTGACTACAAAGATGTATAGTATAGTAGAAATGAATCTCATAAACAATCAAGACATTTAACAGTGTTTCTGGGCCAGTGTTTATGCCCCCTGTGATCGTCAGTGTCTCCCATTCTTGTGAGCAGGATATTACAGACATAATCAAAGGGAATATCCTCTCTCCAGGCTCAAACTTCCATTTGTGCCACTCGTACTCTCGAGCTCTTAATTAGTTAAAAAGATCCTCGATCTCAAAGTCACATTTTGGACTTTCCTGAACTCATTTGAAAAAGAATCCTGTCGTTGCAGAGCCTTGAATAATGCTCCTTCCCTAATGAACAGGGGGACACAACTCCTGTAGTTGAAAAGAAAAAGGCTTTTTTAAAATATATATAAAAAATATGTATATATAAGTATTCATGTTATCCCAGAGCAATGTATTTGTAGTTTTTTAAAAGAAAAAAGTAGAAATTCAGATATTAGAATTTATTAATCTCGGCTATAGTTTTGCTGTATTCTGTCTTTCACATTTAAATATCAACTTTAGACTATTTGATTTACTACATAAATTCATCAGCTTACAGTTGAATTTGAATTATAAGCTTGTACATGCCAAGAAATAAAAATAGAGCTGTGAAATAAAATTATTGGGATTACAGCGATGCGATTGTATGGCAAACCATAGCAATCTAATTATATGATGTAAGGCATCTTCAGTTGACAGCTAATTTATTCCTTTGAAATCATTGTGGTATGTATGTGAGCACTTTCATTTGGTTCCAGGCAGCCACAACTGACATGTTTTATTTGTGTTTTTCTCCAGAAATCTTAGGGAAATGTGATATTTACATAAACTGCAGGTGTGCAAGTTTTAGCCTCTGACTTAGCGGGGGCTAAATCTCCATTGGGGATTATTGTGTTGTGTTCTATTTGTTATAACGTGTGTGTGTATGTGTGTGTGCTTCAGTGTGTCACGTCTGACACACATGCGCACGCTCCTCTGAAAGTATACGCAACCTTGATCAAGTGAAAGGACGACGTGTGAAAGAACAGATGGCATCACTATTAGTGTGATTACGTAACAGACTCCGGGTTCTCGTGCCCGTATCGATGGACTCAGCCAGATGCTGAATAATCTGCCTCTGTGTCGTAGAGGTCGTTACAGCCAAAAACAACAGAGCTGCCATCCACCATCCTTTATTCTGCCTCTGTCATTCTGTCCTTCTACCCGCCCAGAAGGGTGACAGCTTCTTCTTTTTTGTTGCCCCTTTTGTTGCATCTTTCCTCATTCTTAGCTAACATTTCTCATAATGCTCTCACAAGTGCTACATACCGAAGAAAGCTATGTCTCATAATTCTCTTAACGTAGCCTCAGTATTTCTCAGCTATTAACTAGAGTCCAAGCCTGTTTATGTGGCACAAGAACAAGCTGTTTGTTGGATAAAAAGTTTGACCTTCACAATGCCTGTAAACATGATAGTTGGCCCAAAATCAAGCTGCTCTAAACTGGACCAACACACTCGGGATGGGGGTCAAATCATTTTCGCACACAGCAAGACTTAAATGGGCCTGTGTGAGCCACCTATGGCAAAAGGTTCCAGCTTTACGCTCTAGCCTTCTTGTAAAAGATAGATATGAGCAGTGAATTTATGTTTACCCACATGTGCTCACCTCAGCTGAGCAGCGACCTGTATGCGGACTGGTGCAGACACAAAAGAGTTGCAAAGTGGGAAAAGATCCAAGAGAGTGTGAAAGTAGGCAAGCGTGGCACATGCAGTATAGAAATCTTTATTTTGCTTTTAGGAAACAAGAATTCTGTTTATGATTCACAACCCTGGAGAACCATTTTTTAGGTTTATGAAGTTTTTCGAGTGGAAAATAAGAGCAAAGAGGTTTTTCCAATGTGTTAAAAACTGGAAAACCGGTGCCTGTACTTTGGGGTTTACCCCGGTGAATGAGACGCGGGACACACTGGGGGGGACTGTGTTTCTCCGCTGGTCTGGGAACGCCTTTGGATCCCCCCCGGGAGGAGCTGGCAGAAGTGACGAGGGAGTGGGAAGTCTGGGTCTCCCAGCTTAAGCTGCTGCCCCTGCGACCCAACCCGACCCGACCCGGATAAGCGGAAGAAAATGGAAGCATGGATGGATGTGGACACAGACGGAGTTTGCTGTGGAAGACAGATTCCGTATTATTATTACAGCGCAGTACAAAAGACCTTTCCTTCCAGGAAGGCAGACCTTCATGTTATCTTTTAAAGTGTTTAGATAAATAGTTCTCCTGGCTTTCTGAAGGTCTTTAAAAGGCTTACTTTGGACACAGGCAGGCTTTTTCATTCACTCTCAGTCTTTTCTTAGAAATGTGAGCTTTTGCTGATTGAGCTATTTATCACTGACCCATAAATCATCCAGTCTTTACAGGGCCAGATAACTCAAGGGATTAACCATATTTTTTTCTCCAGATGGTTTTTTCAAAGAAATAGCCTTAAGTTTGATATTCAGCAGTATTTTAGTAAAAGCCCGAGAATGTCTTTAACTGTGGTGTGCAGTCAGAAGCCAGACAAATGGTAGAACAAAATAAGAAACGGCGGGCATAAAAGAATCTACAGCAGATGAACAGTATCTGAAAGTGCTGTCCTAAATGAATAGGAGGAAAATCCATCCAAGACCCGACACAGGACCTGAGAGATCCATCTGGACCTTCAGTTGATCCATCTGTTCGCTGAAGCCTCACCAGAAATGGTCTCCATGGAAGGGCGGTTGTCAAGAAGCCATTTTTCAGGAAGACAAACACAGATAAAAGGCCGAAGTAAAGGATGTGGACTGAAAATCAATGGCAACTGGTCCTATGTTGGAATAAATCCTCCCCAGAACCCAGACCTTAACATTATTAAAGCTTTGTGTAATCATCTATTAAGAAAGCAGAAACCTTTGAGATGACTTTCAAGAAGCCTGGTTTGAATTATAGTTTGCAATATTGAATAAAGTGTTGAATCTCTTTCCCATTTCTATGGTTATATATGACGAAAAATAGTATGACTCAACACTTTCACGCAAGAACTGTGTGAACTGAGTTCTGGAAAATAATCAGAATGTGGAAAGAGTGGAAGACTGAAGATTGGAAATCGTGATTTAGAATAAGATATTGCACTGCGGCTGCCTAATTCGACTGGAGTGCACCAAATCAGGACAGCTGCTGAATGTTTCATTGGGTTTTTTGTAAAGTAGGATAATCATTATTGCCAGACGTGGCAGAATTTGAAACACTCTAAGTGGATGTTGCTGAGTTTTTGTTACTTGGTCACCGGGCATTCATGTGAAAAGGCTCGTTACTGTGCTCGTACTTATTTTTGGTCTGATGATTCATGCAGTGCTTTGAAGTGAGATGAGGCAATTTCTGTACAGAAAAATTTAAAAGATGCCTAAAACAAAGTGTCCCACTTTGCAATTCTCCAAATGTATAAAATGCGCACACGTATAAACTTCTAGTAGGAGAGTTTACTGCATGCAGGCCCCATCCCCCATAACCACTTCTTCTGCTCTGCTTCTCTCTTCTCTGTCTATATTTGTCTCACTTGTTCTTTCGTCCACATGTTGTGCCTGTCCTGATCTTTTACTCTCGCCCCTTCTCTTGTTTTTTGTTTCCTGCTCCGCTCCCTTACACTTTCTCTCGCTGCCACTCTGTTCGTTATATCTCTTTTATCTCTTTTATCTCCCGCTCTGTTGTTAACATCCTCAGCTGTGCTCAGACCCCTGCATGAGGCTAACGCTCATAGTGGATTGGCTGTAGCTGCGTGCATGAGGAGCACTGGGGGTCCGGTCAAACGCAGACAGGAACAAGAAATGGAACGGGAGTCAGGAAACGCCTGCCCACAGGGGCCCCGCAGGTACCACCACTGTCCCCCCCCCGTATGTGTCCGCAGAGGTGGCTGTTTCAGAATCACTTCAGACCCCCCCCCCCCCCACCTCGCTTCCCCCTCCCTCACTTGGTGTGTGTGTCCTCAAAATCACCTCAGGGCTCCTCTGTGTGAGTCCTCTGGGTGCTGGCTGTCTGAAAATGCCTATACACCCCTCATGTTGTGTGTCTTCAGCTCTGGCTGGCCAAATATCCACCAACCCTGTTTTTTGTGACCTCGTGGCACACCCCGCTGTATGTATGTATGTATGTACGTCTGTGTGTGTGTGTGTTCTCAAAAGCACACCTTTACACATTCAGTTACCTCTTATTCCCCACGTGTGTTTGTTGCAATGCAGTAAAAAAAAAAAACTGCCTTGCTGTGTTGCCATTGAGAATAAAAAAGAGAGGCAGGAGTTTCTCTCTGCTTCTTTGTGCTTCACTGCTTCCTGTCATTGTTGTTGTGCATCTCTTCGTAGCTTTGTTCTGCCAAGGCTTCCCTCTGCTCTTTGCGTGCTGCTGATCTGTCCTTCTGTGCACTGTAAAGCTGCAGTCCGTCACCGTGCTTCTGTCCTGTGCGCTGCTGTGTGACTGCAGTCACAGATCCTTGCTGTTTTTTCTTGCTCTTTCCTGCTGTGATTGTGTAACCGTAAGTCAGGCTGTGTTCGACCTTATGTTTTCATTTGTATCAATTTTCAATGTAAGGGAAGTAATAGAATGCTTTTTAAAATCTAAGTAATTTAATCAATAAGATTACATAAAATGTTGATTATGTAATGTTTATCAGGCCAATTTACCACACAATATTCAAGCATACGCCTGCAAAGATCTGCCACATTGCCAAACTTACTTCCATCCCTGGATGTGGTTTTTTAACATCCCTGCATCCTCACAAATTCAGCTTGAGTTCTTAAAAGTTCATATTACAGCAGCTTACTATCCCTTTAATCCACTGCCTATATAATCACACATTAGGCACAGCTTTTAAACATGTACAACTTGTCTTCTTTTAGGTGTGATAGTCATAATTAGAAATTTGCTGGTTTCATACTAAATGCAGAGGAGCATTTTAGGTACTGGTTTCACTTTCTTTAAGTTTATTCTCTGGGATGCAAAAGATTTGGTACTATGAAGTCAGTCATGGATGGATGTCCATACTGGTCAAATACAAAAATATTTTCCAGCAACTATAATCTTTCTCTTTAAAGAAGGTTGTTGTTGACTGCGAATTTAAGAAATCTAAATATAGGTTAATAAATTTAATATAATATTCTTTGTGTTGCTAATCTGATTGATATGTCATGATAAAAAAAGAACTAAACTTTCCTAAATGCGGTCTTTGCTAATTTTGCTTTATAACCTCCTGCATTTTCTGTTGTGCACGGAACCAAATAAACTTTTATTGAATACAAAATAGGAGACAATGACATGTAAACTTATTTGTATTGATCTTAGTCTGTGGAACAGAACTTTTTAAAAAAATTAACCCAACTGTTAACAGAGGAACTGAAGGAAACGAGTAGGTGGAGGTAAAGCTCCCGGCACTCGGCTTCTTTTATTACCTTCCTCCTCTCTTCTATTGATCAACATAAGAGTCTGATTTATAGCTCACTTCTGCAAAGCCTTCTGGGTAATTACTAGGCTGAAAAGAGACAGGGGAGTTTATGAGGGGGATGTGGGCTGGCCCTCACGTACACACATACGACCGTGGACGCCACACAAAAATAGACACATTTACTTGCACATGCCAGCACACCCTGTGCAGCTCTGAGCACAGAACATGTGCCAAGTGTCTGCAGAGAGGATCTGCTACTGCACGTGCATCATAACCACACGAGTATGTGCGAATCGATGAAATGATATAGTGGCGCAGTGTGACCGAATCACTCAATCATGTCATGGAAACCTAATATATTTCACTCTTGAAATACTGTGGCAGAGTTCGGTGCTACGCTGAAAGGATTTCTGCTGGGAAAATCTAATTGGGGAGAAGTTTTTTGTTTCTGCTCGGATCACAGTCAACTTTGCGATCCCGCAGACAATGCGGCTGAGCTTGTGCTTGACTCATAAACAGCATGCCTGCCATACACAGAGCAATGCTTGCACAAGTCTGCATCATTGTTATCACCTGTTCTGTCAGTGGGTTTATCTGCTTGTATATCCTATTATGTTGGTGTAACCTTCCTTAAATGCAATAGTGGTCTGGTTTTTAATTTTTTTAATTTTTTATGGTTGATTTCTGGCTGATACCCTACGTCGCTTGTGTCCTCCAGTGAACAGCCTGGCTCGGTCCAAGTATTGCTGACACCCAATCAGGAGGAGGAAGAGGACCAGGCAACGCCCGGCCAGGACGCTGCTCTGGGCCAGGACCCGCCCCCTCCCCCATACAGACCCGCTCCCCTTCGACCCACACTCACCCTCAGTATCCCCCACCCATGTGGCCCTTCCCAGCAAGGGGACGGAGAGGATGGGCTTTCGGGGAGGAGAGGGGAGGAAGGTGAGGACGGGAGAGAGGGCACGGGGGTGAGGCTGTGTGAGTTGCTGCAGGCCGGAGGAGTGAGTGTCAGACCCCTGGGGAAGCACTTAGCCATTTCATTACCCTCGCTTCCTCTGCGTCTCTGGGATACACATATCGCACACAGCTCACAGCCCGCACACCCCGAACCTGCACAGGCTCCGCCCCTTCCCTCCACCCTCCCACTCCAAAATCCTCTGGAAACTTCCAGGCAAAGAAAACTTGTCACCCCGCTCTGGCAGCCCCCCCAAACCCAGGCCCCTGACCCCGGGGCTGGCCACTGGCAGCAACAGGGAGCTGCCGCAGACGGCAGCACGCGTCACTGGTCCTCCTGGAGCCTGGACCGCCCCGACGCCGTGGTGACGCCGTACGACACGCCCCCGGACCGCTGCGTTCCCATCAGGCCGCGGATGCCCGGTCAGAACTACAATTACAGCTGCCAGTCGTCTCCGGGGCACTACAGCTCCCAGCATGCCCCGGGGCTGCAGGGCGATCCCTGCTGCGAGCGCGAAGTGGCCGAGCTGTCCGAGCTGGACTCCCTTTACCAGGCCAGCCTGCTGGCCGGGAGGACAGGTATGAAACCAACTTGGCCCAACCTCCCAACTAAAAGCACAATTTTATTCAAATCCCAACCAAAACCTAATTTTAACTCAACAAAAATCACCTTGTACCTATAGGGACCACTGTTTGGTGCCCATGTCAGTTTATGATTACTATCGTAACATAAAATACAAACACAAGTGGGCTTATTTTGCCATTTGCTTCGGTGTGTGATCATTTTTAATTTGGTCACGATTCTTAAACTCCATATTTTATATAGAAAAAAAGATGTGGGGAGCTTGTGTCTAAATAAAGAAGCTCTGGTTTCTTTGCTTATACATCTTTATAAATATAGTCTAAACCAATTAGTAGCCGCAGATTATTGTCTTTTCTGTGGGTGTACTTTCTCACATTCTGACTCTTCACAATATCTATCCAACCATTTCCTAAACTAAGCAACATATATTCAGAGTCACAGGGGGCTTGAGGCTATACCAGCTGCCATCAGAGCAAGGGTGGAAAGGTTAAAAGACAAAAAAACATTGCATGCATTCTCACATTCGCTCTTTCTGGGCAATTTTGAATCACAAGATAATATCACAAGGTTTTTGATGTGGAAGAAAGCCGAAGAAAATACACACTTTTGCAAAAAAAATATTAATTTATGTGCACAAAAAAGAAAAAAAACAGAATAACTAATTTTTTGCTGTGAACATTTGTATTGGTTTCTAATTTTCTAATGTTA